>ML782794.1:124389-140977 GCA_009831015.1 Picea engelmannii
TGGGAATTTTCACATCTTTCTAAATCCCTTATTTTTAGGGGTTACCAATGGCAAAATCCTTGATTTGCCACTTGTAAAAATCATCCCAGAGGTAGTTCCAACATGTTCCCCACTCATGGAGTCATGGTCAACTAAATTTAACATGGTTGTTCCATTTGTCCCCCTGTTGTAAATAAAATAACATTTTGTTGGAATACAAGTGTCATAGTCAAAGAGTCAGTCAGGTCAGATCAGGTCTCTACCTAACAGTCATAATAATTAAATTACAATTTATCAAATTCAAAATTCGGAATTGCCATAAATGGAAAAATTTCCCAAATTTGAATTTACTAAAAATGGAATGGTTTTTCTAACAGATTTTGAATTTCAAAAATACTTTATTTTTGGGGATGTCACATCCTTTCCCCCTTCAATAAAACATTGTCCCCAGTGTTTGTTCCTTTCTTGGAACATAATTGGATGAGATTTCCACAAATCTCTTTCCAACTCCCACATGGCCTCCTTAGGACTAAAGTGTTTCCATTGCACTTTTACCTGAGCGACGGTTCTGTTCCAAAGTGTTATTTCTCTTTGGTCCAGAATGTGTATCGGTTCCACCTAAAACTTTCCTTCTGGTTCCACCTGCACCAACTTCCAATCGATCATATGATCAGGGTCATGTATATACATTTTCAACAAGGAAACACGAAATACATTATGAATTTTTAAATCGGTTGGGAGTGCGAGTTGGTAAGCTACGGGTCCAATTCGAGCTAATATCTCGAAGGGCTCACAAAACCTAGGTTCTAGCTTAGCACAATTTCCGAGTTTTAGTGAACTTTTCCGGGCTTTGAATTTTAAGTACACATGATCCCCCACTTGAAACTCCAAGTGTCTTCTTTTTTGGTCGGCATAACTCTTCTACATGTCCTGTGCCTCTTTTAAGTTTCATTGTAACTTTCTTACCGCATTCTCCATTTCTTGGATCATTTCTGGTCCAACCATGAGATGGTTAACTGGATCGTCCCAACTAATTGGCGTTCTGTACCTTCTGACGTATAGTACCTTGAAGGGAATTAATTTAGCCAAATTTTGGTACCCATTGTTATATGTGAATTCTACCAAGTGAAGGTAGTCTTCCCACTTACTTAGTTTGGTCCTTACGTACATGCGGAGCATATCTTCTATGATCCAATTTGTTCGTTCAGTCTGTCCATCAGTTTGTGGGTGGTAACTTGTGCTGAAATTTAAATTAGTATTTAGCACTGCAAACAATTCTTTCCAAAAAGTGAACGTAAATTTCACGTCTCTATCTGAGATCATCGTTTTAGGTACCCCATGCAGTCTAAAAATTTCTTTCATAAATATTTCAACGATATTTATAGCTTTAAAGAAGATTTCATGGGGATAAAATGTGCAAACTTACTGAGCTTATCAATTACAACCATGATAGAGTCATTCCATTTTTGAGTTTTGGGAAAACCTGTAATAAAGTCTAGCGATATGGCCTCCCATTTCCATTCTGGTACTAGTAATGGTTGTAGTAGGCCGACTGGATGATGGTGTTCGGCCTTTTCTTGCTGGAAATTCTGGCACCTATCCAAGTATTCTGTTATTTCACCTTTCATATTAGGCCAATAGAATAGTTTCCTGAGTGTGGTTATCATCTTTTGGTATCTCGGGTGACCGGAATACACTTTCTTATGCTTTTCATCAAGGATTGTTATCTTTAATTCTACTGAATCAGTTACGTAAAGTATATTCTTAAATCGTAGTAATCCATTTTTATCGATACTTAGGTCTAGTTTGTCTGAGTTTGTTGTAGTGTTTTGTAATTCTGCCACTAGCTTAGTGTAATTTTCATCATTACCATATGTTTTCCTTATTCTCTGTTCCAGATCAATTTATTCCCTATTGACGTTTATCTCAAATATCCCGTGGACTCTTCTGCTTAAAGCATCTGCTACCTTATTTTCCTTCCCTTTGATATGTCTTACCTCAAAGTCGAATTCACTCAAAAAGGCTAGCCATCTTGCTTGCCTTGCATTAAGATCCGGTTGGTTAAACAGGTACTTCACCCCGCTGTTATCTGTTAATAGTAAAAACTTTTTTCCCATTATGTAGTGTCACCACATTTTTAAAGCATGTATTACCGCTGCCAAATCTAAATCATGAGTGACATAGTTGCATTCATGTTCCTTTAACTTCCTAGACTCATAGAAAATAATGGGTCCTTCTTGAGTTAGGACACCACCTAGTCCTTATTTACTTGTGTCGACACAGACCGTAAAGTCTTTATCTGGGTTTGCTACTTTTAAAATGGGTGTAGTCATCAATAATTCCTTCAACTTATTAAAACTGTCTTGGCACTTTTGTGACCAATTAAACTTGGCCCCCTTCTTTTGTAACAATGTGATGGGGTAGGCTATTTTATAAAACCCCTCTATAAATATGCGATAATATCCAGTGATTCCCATGAATGACCGGATTTCCGCTATGTCTTTTGGTACCGGCCATTCCATAATGGTTCTTACTTTCTCAGGGTTGACTACAATGCCTTCTGCAGAAATTACATGTCCTAGGTACTGTATCTTCCTCTGATAAAAATCGCACTTATTGAATTTAGCATATAGTTGGTGCTTCCTCAAGGTTTGCAGGACGATTCTCAAGTGTTCTTCCTGTTCTTCTTCTATTTTTGAATATACCAGTATATCGTCAATAAAAACCAACACAAATTTGTCCAAGCATTGACTAAATATACTATTCATCAAGCACATGAATGTGGTTGGTGTGTTAGTGATTCTGAAAGGTATGAACACATATTCGTAATGTCCATATCTTGTTCGAAAGGTTGTCTTGCTTAAGTCCTCATCTTTTATCCTAACCTGATGATATCCTGATCGTAAGTCTAACTTCAAAAAGATATTTTCCCCACCTACCTGATCGAATAGATCATTTATCCTAGGTAATGGGTACTTGTTTTTAATAGTCACTTTGTTTAATTTTCTATAGTCGATACACAGTCTTAGAGTACCGTATTTCTTCTTCACAAAGAGAACTAGTGCTCCCCAAGGAGAAAAACTCGGTCTGATATATTCTTTGTCCAATAACTCCTGCAGCTATATTTTCAATTCTGTCAATTCTGGTATACTCATTCGGTAAGGTGCTTTCGAGATAGGGGTTGAACTAGGTAGTTGGTCTATGGATAAGTCTATCTCTCTTCTAGGGGGTAATTTTGGTATTTCATCAACGAATACATCTCTGAAATCACATAAAACAACAAAGTCTTCCAAGTTAGGTTTGTCTTTCTTTTCTAATAGGTTTGTTACTTGGATGGCATAAATTTGACATCCCTTTCTCATACATTTCTTGAATTTCATCGCAGAAACTTGTCTAACTGATACTGGTTTTGTTATACCTTGGATTGTTCTAGTGGTGGCATAATCATCTTTATATTTAAGTGTCTTTGTATAAAAATAGAGTACTACCTTGTGCTTTTCCAACCAATCCATTCTGATAATCATATCATAAGATCCTAGTGGTAGGATGTTCAGATTTGTCCTTATATTTTTGCCATCTAAGCTGAACTCAAGATCATAAATAAAGTCAACTATTTTCCTTTTTGTTCCGCTAGCTAGCTGTACTAACCATGATTTTGCGTTCTTCAGTTTATTAAGTTTATTTGACTCTACTATGTGACGCCAACGCACGCAACCTCACAACCTGTAGGTCGAAAGGTCCACGTCAGCACAGGATCTTTCCTTTCCTACTGGCCCGAAGAGCTTCGTAATGGCTCTTCTATTTCCCTTTCAAGAAATCTACACCCACAACAACTATTATGGGATCCCCTCTTTACACTTGGGAGATCAGACTTTGCAACTTCGCGAGGTCAGTGGTCGAGCATCGGACTCTTGAACTCCCGAAACCCGACAACAGTCAACGCTAACCTTTCTCTTCCCTTTCAGGATTTTCCCAATTGCGATTTCGACGATCGCGAGGTAGAGTAACTTGCTTTCCCGACTCCCGAATCCCGATTAGCCGAAACTCTGACTTACGCGCGAGCGTTGACTTTTCCACTCCACGTCACTTCATCGGCATTTCGGACTTCGCAATATCGCGAATCCTAATGTAGTGAGTTCAAGACTTTACTCCATGATTTCCCGAATAGCGTGCCACCTGTCCACCTCACTGACCCTTGTCACCCACACAATCCTCTAGGCTTTCTGGATATCGCGTTTCGTGATATCATGATTCCCATTGAAATGTTCATGTGACTTCAACCCTCAAAAACCTGATATGGAATTCCACACATAAATCCAACGGCTCTTCTACCTTGGATCAACGGTCCTGCCCCTCCTGAGTTTTGAACCTTCAGGGAATACTCGTCGTATCTCCCCTGCTCCTCCGCGAGATCTGACGGCTCATGGAAATTCGAATTCTCCTTAGAGGATTTCGACCGTCCATTCCTCCTTGACAATTTCTGTGAATAGCTAAGTGTTCCTCCACCAACTTGTCCACCTACGGCGCAAACTTGAAATGCCTTCTTACAAACTTTCAAGGTACAACTTCTGTGCAACCCTTTCAGCGATTATAAGGCTTTATCCCTCCTGAGCTTCCTTATAACTTTGAGCCTTAGAGAAGACTCTTGCACGCACTCCTTGCGGAAACTTTCAGACACTTCCAAGTGTTGAATCCTTTCGACTCTGCGCACACCTGCAACAATAGTCTCTCAATGCTTCTCTCAGGTTCACAACCCTGAGACTTCGCTCGGCCGATGCACTCCTTGCACGACTCATGTGCTTGTTTTCACTTCTGTGGAAATGAGGACAAAAGCTACCCTATCTGAACCCTTTGTCAACGCACTCCTTGCAGACACTTCAACTGCACTCCTTGCAGGAACCCTTGTTCAGATAGAGAAACAATTGAAACTAATTCCTACTTCCTTTTAGACTTCAAACTCAAAACATGAAATCATATACACAACATATAAAGCAAATGTATAACAGGAAGAAAACATTCATGAGCATATTGTTCAACATCAATACACAGAGAACAACACAAAACCATGAATTTGAATCAACCTCTTTGTATTAATTCAAATATCAGTACATTGGTGTTCTTACACAGTCCTCTGCATGCTCTTTCTCTTCTCTAGCAATGCTCCTACTTCCTATATATGTTACAATACACAATGAGGGTGTCTATATCTCGTTTCTCTCTTGCGCTCTAAACCTGTCTAGTCTACACGTTCAATTCTACCTACCTGCATTAACTACTTTAAGTGCCTTCTACCTACTAAGGACGAGAGCAATCACTCAAGGTTTGTTTACATTATACAAGTGCGCCTTTTCTTAATGACTTCATTTAATATCGCACAACAACTTCTAGGTAATTTCAAAATTTGTGTTGTGCTTGTCCAACTATCTTTTACTTTCGCGCTGTCTCACTTGATGCTGGCGATGCTCCTGCATCATACTCCCTGGCTTGAAAAATTACATGGGATCCTATCCATGAGCTCGTGCACGGTCTGTCCATGCCTCTGTATCTCTACTTTGTTCTCCCAGCTGGCATCCTCAACTGGATGGTCTTTCCGTTTGACCAGATACTCGAAGTATTGTTTCCGCCTGGTCCTCTTACCAATTATTTTATCTAGTATGTGCTCCATCTGCGGTTTATCTGCAACTAGCATCTACTTTGTCCATTGAATCACCGGCTTCTCATCTTCTATTCCTGCTTCTTCAGCCTTATATGGGTACAAATCCGAGATATTGAATATCGGAGAAATTCCGATCCCATCGGGTAATTCAATCTCATAAGCATTCGCCCCAAATTTCTTCAAGACCCTACACAGTCCTATTTTCTTCATCTTCAATTTGTTATATGTTCCTCTCGGGAACCTTTCTTTCCTCAAATGTTCCAGAATCAAATCACCAAATTCGAAGTGAAGTTGTCTTCTATGCTGATCTACTCTACTCTTATACTCCTGGCTTGAATTGTGTAGTCGCTCCTTCACCCCGCTGTGAAGTTCTTTCATCGCCTCTGTGAAATCTTCTGCACTAGCACTCCTAGTCGCAGTCTGCTCTGAATCCCTTAATTCAGAAATTCCACTTGGCTGCATGCCATAGACAACCTAAAATGGACTCTACCCTATGCTCCTGTTAACTGAGTCATTGTAAGAAAACTCTGTCTGTGGTAATATGTTGTCCCACTGGCTATGGTGTTCTGTCACCAAGCTTCTCAAAAATTCTCCCAGACTTCTGTTCACCACTTCTATCTATCCATCCATCTGAGGATGATAAGCCGAACTAAATGAAAAGTTAGTTCCCATATTCTTCCATAAGGTCCTCCAGAAATTCCCTATGAACTTAGTATCTTGATCCGAAACTATACTCCTTGGCAAACCATGAAGTCGAATGACTTCTTTGAAAAACAGATTCGCAATGTGAGTTGCGTCACTGGTTTTCTGACATGGAATGAAGTGTGCCATCTTGGAAAATCTATCCACTACCACAAATATTGAATCAACACCTCTTTGTGTTCTTGGCAACCCCAATACAAAATCCATGTTGATTGCATCCCACGGCCTTTCAGGTATGGGAAATGGTTGATAGAACCCTGCATTCTGTCTTCTTCCCTTCGAATGCTGGCAAATTCTGCATCTGTCCACAAATCTCCTGACGTCTTCTCGCATTCCCGGCCAAAAATATGACTCATTCAATTTTGTGAACATCTTGTCGTGACCAAAGT
The DNA here is from genome assembly GCA_009831015.1 of Picea engelmannii. Taxonomy (NCBI): domain Eukaryota; kingdom Viridiplantae; phylum Streptophyta; class Pinopsida; order Pinales; family Pinaceae; genus Picea; species Picea engelmannii. The sequence goes on from ML782794.1 coordinate 131,116, forward strand.
GTCCTGCCAATCCTCAGCTGTGCTTCTCCTTCAGAAGATTCTCTCTCATGGACCATTTCGGAATACACAGTTGATTACCCTTAAATAGTAATCCTTCCCGGATCATGTATTCTGTCCATTGGCTTCTATCTCTGAGAATTGGATTCTCAGCTGCTTCATACGCCTCCTTAAAATCCTGATCATCTGCGTACATGTCCCTGAGGTCATTAAAACCCAACATTTTGACTCTGAACTCCTGCAATAGCAAACACTTCCTGCTCAAAGCATTAACAACTTCGTTAGAAGTACCGGAAATATGTTTAATCACAAAAGTGAAATTCTGCATATACTCAACCCATTTGACATGTCTCTGATTCAACTTTTCCTATTGAGCCACAAACTGCAATGCATGATTGTCACTGTATAAGACAAACTCTTTCGGGATCAAGTAATTCCTCAATTTTTTTAATGCCTGTATAACAACATAAAAATCCTTATCATAAGTGGAGTATTTCACTTTCGCTTCATTCAGCTTCTCACTGAAGTATGCGATTGGCTTGTCTTCCTGACTCAAGACTACCCCGATTGCAAATCCACTTGCATCACACTTCACCTGAAATGTCTTTTGGAAATCCGACAACACCAAAACTGGTTGTTCCGTGATCTTCCTCTTAAACAGATTAAAACGTTTCTCAGCTTCTTCAGTCCAGTGAAAAGACTTGTGTCTTTTCTTCACTGTATCCATCATTGCTGTGCTAATTCTACTGAAATTCCTGATGAACTTTCGGTAGAAACTAGCCAATCCATGAAAACTTCTCACCTCAAGGATATTTTTCGGTGATGGCCAATTCTTGATTACCTCCACCTTATATGGATCCATCCTCAACTCATCTGCAGAAATAACAAATCCCAAGTAAATGAGCTCTGTCTTCATGAATGAGGACTTCTTCATGTTTATCAACAGCTTCTCCCGTTGTAACCTCTGCATCATTGTAGCCAAATGCTTCAGATGCTCTACTACTGTCTTACTGAAAACCAGTATGTCATCTAAATACACAATGACAAATTTTCCAATGAACTCCTTCAAGACTTCGTTCATCAACCTCATGAAGGTACTTGGCGCATTTGTTAAGCCAAACGACATAACAATCCATTCATACAACCCTTCGTTGGTTTTGAATGTTGTCTTCCATTCATCACCTTCCCTCATGCGAATTTGATGATAACCGCTTTTCAAATCAATCTTTGAAAAGTACATTGCTCCACTCAAGAAATCCATCATATCATCCATCCTTGGCAATGGAAATCTGTACCTGATGGTTATCTTCTTGATCTCCCTTGAGTCAGTACACATCCTCCAGCCGCCTTCTTTCTTCGGACTGAGTACTATTGTAACAACACACGAACTCAAGATTTCCCTGACCAAACCTTTGTCCAACAACTCCTGGACTTGCCTCTTGACCTCTTCATTCTCTTGCAGCATCAATCTGTACGCAGATTTGTTTGGAAAACTGGCTCCTGGTATGATATCAATATGATGACTCACACTTCTCATTGGTGGCAACGAACGAGGTAATTCGTCCACTACTATATCAGTGAACTCTTCTAGCAGTTCCTGAATCTCTTCTGGTAAATCATCCACCATTGTGCTGGTCAAAACAATCTTCGGTTTTCTGACCACAATAAACAGTGGATCCTCCTTCTTCTTAACCTCTGTAAGAAGTTCCTTCCCACTCATGAGAAGTACTGTGTTGCTTACTTTCGGCTTCACCTCCTTGTCCTTAATTGGAAGCAACATGTGAGTCCTCCCATTCTTCTCTAGGGTGTATGTGTTCATTATCCCATCATGAATCACATTCCTATCATATTTCCATGGTCTGCCCAACAATAGATGACAAACATCCATAGGAATGACATCACATAATATCCTATCATTATATCCTCCTATCTTAAACTCAACTAAACATTGTTTAGTGACAGTTATCTGGTGTCCTTTCTGTAGCCACAAAATTCTGTATGGGCTTGGATGATCAATCATCTCCAGCTCCAGCTTCTCTACCATCTCTGTAGAAATGAGGTTATCCGTGCTACCACTGTCTACAATGACCTTGCATACCCTGTCCTTGGTCTTGCAAGTAGTCCTGAAAAGTCTGGTCCTTTGGACTGTACTCTCCACCTCTTTTTCTGGTGTCAAAAGAGATTTTCGCATCATCAGCGATCTTCCACCTTCGGCATCTTCCGCCTCAACATCCCACCTTTGTGCCTCGGCGATGTGAGTTTATCCACTCTTTTTATTTTTATCTGAACACTCGTAAGACTTATGCCCATTCTTTCCACATGTGAAGCATGTTATTACTCCACCTCTTCTTCTTCCTCTACCTCTAGTACAAGGAAAAGTATTATTGTCAACATAATCTCCTCTCTGCTCAGTATGTTTCCCTCTTTGTTCAGCATATTTCCCTCTCTGTGAGGTTCCACCTCTCTCAGTTCAAGTCTGAGGTTTCTTCCAGTCTTCCTTGGGCTTCTGATATTTGTCCTGGGCAACTAATTTACCTCTTGGATGACTTCTGCCTCGACCTCTCTGACCCTGTTTTCGGCTCAACTTCTCTTCCACTTTCAGAGCCATCTGATAAGCATCTTCCACCGTTCGGATGGTTACCATGCTCATATCATCCTAGATATCATATCTCAGACCATTTAGATATCTGGAAACCTTTTAATTATCTCTTTCTCGATGACCTACCCTGATGTTCAGCCTGTAGAATTCCTTAGTGTATTCTTTCACTGTCATCAGCTTCTGTCTCAGGTTCTGCATCCTCCTGAACAGAGTAATTTGATAATCCCTGGGGATGAATTTCTCCTTCATCTTCACGATCATTTTGTCCCAACTCTTGATCTTTTTCTTGCCTTTGCAACGTCTTTCATCTTGTAGTTCATCCCACCATAATGTTGCATGCCCCTTTAACCTTGTGACAGCATGCTTGACCTTCTTGTCTTCTTCAACATTTTCGTAGTCAAAGTATGTGTCTATATCTCTAATCCAGTCTAGAAGCTCCTCTACATCCAAGTTTCCCTCATAAAATGGAATGTCCATCTTCGCTCTTGCACCCATTCTTGCAATAGCCCTAATCAAGTGCTCGTTTGATGCATATTCAACTGCAACTTCTTCTTCATGTTCAGCCTCAATATGGATTTCGGAATCACTAAGATCCCCAGCACTAACTGTGTGTCTTTGTGTTGTCTCCATGTCTTCAAGTCTAGCTCATAGATCACGCATTTATCTCTCCATAGTTGGATCTGTCATCTTCCTGCCTCTTCTTCTCGGCATCTCCCTATCCTCTGGTGGATCGGGTGTTTGCCTATCCCTTCTCCTTGGCGGCATGGTGAATTCTTTTCTTCTCTGCTACAGAAAGTAAAGAACCTTTCTATGCTCTGATACCAAGCTGACGCCAATGCACGCAACCTCACAACCAACAGGTCGAAAGGTCCATGTCAACACAGGATCTTTCCTTTCCTACTGTCCCGAAGAACTTCGTAATGGCTCTTCTATTTCCCTTTCAGGAAATCTACACCCACAACAACTATTATGGGATCCACTCTTTACACTTGGGAGATCAGACTTCACAACTTCGCGAGGTCAGTGGCCGAGCATCGAACTCTTGAACTCCCGAAACCCGACAACAGTCAACGCTGACCTTTCTCTTCCCTTTCGGGATATTCCCTATCACGATTTCGGTGATCGCGAGGTCGAGTAACTTGCTTTCCCGACTCCCGAATCCTGATTAGCCGAAACTCCGACTTACACGCGAACGTTGACTTTTCCACTCCACGTCACATCATCGACATTTCAGACTTCGCAATATCGCGAATCCTGATGTAGTGAGTTCAGGAATTTACTCCACGATTTCCCAAACAGCGTGCCACCTGTCCACCTCACTGAACCTTGTGGCCCACACAATCCTCTAGGCTTTCGGGATATCACGTTTCATGATATCGCGATTCCCGTTGAAATGTTCATGGGACTTCAACCCTTGAAAACCCGATATGGAATTCCACGCGTAAATCCAACGTCTCTGCTACCTTGGATCGATGGTCCTGCCCCTCCTGAGTTTTGAACCTTCATGGAATACTCACTGTATCTCCCCTGCTCCTCTGTGAGATCTGACGGCTCATGGAAATTCGCGAATTCTCCTTAGAGGATTCCGACCGTCCGTTCCTCCTTGACGATTTCTGTGAATAGCTAAGTGTTCCTCCACCAACTTGTCCACCTATGGCGCAAACTTGCAATGCCTTCTTACAAACTTTCCAGGTACAACTTCTGTGCAACCCTTTCAGCGACTAGAATGCTTTATCCCTCCTGATCTTCCTTATAACTCTGAGCCTTAGAGAGGACTCTTGCATGCACTCCTTGCGGAAACTTTTAGACACTTCCAAGTGTTGAATCCTTTCGACTCTGCGCACACCTACAGCAACAGTCTCTCAATGCTTCTCTCAGGTTCGCAACCCTGAGACTTCGCTCGACCGGCGCACTCCTTGCACAGCTCCTGTTCTTGTCTGCACTTCTGCGGAAATGAGGACAAAAGCTACCCTATCTGAACCCTTTGTCAATGCACTCCTTGCGGACACTTCAATTGCACTCCTTGCAGTAACCCTTGTTCAGATAGAGAAACAATTGAAACTCATTCCTACTTCCTTTTAGACTTCAAACTCAAAACATGAAATCATATACAAAACATATAAAGCAAATGTATAACAGGAAGCAAACATTCATGAGCATATCGTTCAACATCAATACAAAGAGAACAACAAAAAACCATGAATTTGAATCAACCTCTTTGTATTAATTCAAATATCAGTACATGGGTGTTCTTACACAGTCCTCTACATGCTCTTGCTCTTTTCCAGCAATGCTGCTACTTCCTATATATGTTACAATACACAATGAGGGTGTCTATATCACATTTCTCTCTTGCGCTCTAAAACTTTGTAATCTACACATTCAATTCTACCTACCTGCATTAACTACTTTAAGTGCCTTCTACCTACTAAGGATGAGAGCAATCACTCAAGGTCCATTTACATTATAAAAGTGTGCCTTTTCTTAATGACTTCATTTAAGATCACACAACAACTTCTAGGTAATTTCAAAATTTGTGTTGCGCTTGTCCAACTGTCTTTTACTTCCGCGCTGGCTCGCTTGATGCTGGCGATGCTCCTGCATCACTATGCCAGGCATAATATAACTTAATGTAGCTCCAGGGTCAATTAAAACAAAAATTCAAGTATTATTGATTTTACTTTCAATTTCTACCACAAAGGACTGGTAGTCATCTTGTCGACCATCTATGGCTGCATTTATTCGATGTAGGCTTCTGCCCACATCACCCACCATTAAGGCTTCCTGCAAGTTATGAACACCAGTTATGTTTGCTGAAGTTAAATGTGGACAGTTCCTCCTTAGGTGAGGTTCTCCACATTCCTAGAATTTTAACGGTTCGCGGGGGCTGTCCCCAAACTTCTTTGTTCTCAGATTTACTGGTTTACCGTTGCCTTGCGTATTCAGATGGTTGGAGTGAAAATATTTTCGATAAAATATTTTTGCTGCATTCTAATAAGGAGTTGGTTGGTATCCCTTCTTTCGTTGGTTCATTCGATCTTATTTCTTATCTTTCCAGGCTTTGGGAACCTCTACCCGCTATTTATACTAGTTCTAGCACATTCGTTCTTTCCTGAATACTTCACTCAAGGATTTGGGGTTGTCAAACTCAATTTTGTCCCTGCAGGACTGTGGTAAACCGCTTAAGAATCGTTGGATTTTCACCTTATCCTCCCGGATGTAAGGTACAAACCTTAGTAATTCCAGAAATTTATTTATAAGATCCTCCATTGTCATCTGTCCAAGCCTTAACTCGTAAAATTCTTTTGTTTTCCTTTCATAGTAGCTTTCAGACAGGTATTGTTTCTTGAAATATTTCTTGAAGTCAGACCATTCCATCTATTTTTCTTTTAATCCCTTTTCCAATTTCAGATCTTTCCACCAGATGTTGGCCTTTCCTTTCAGGTTGTAAATGGCCATTCTGACTTTCATATTACTGGAATAGTTGTATATTTGGAAATATTTTTTTATATCTAATAGCCATGCCTCAACTTCTTCACCTATTATAGATTCCCCATCAAATGTAGCAGGTTTAATCTTCTTGAATTCCCCTTCAAGATGATCTACTTGTTTCCTTTTCCTGTCTGGTTTTTCTTTATCTTCCGCTGAAGGGGTACCCTCAGATGAACTGTCCTCTTTTTCTTCTTCAAGACCTGAGTTCTTGGAGGCCCTCTTGCTGACCTCTTCTTCATGATTTTCTTCCTTTGGGATTTTCTTGGTTACTATGCTGCGCAACAAGACTTCATTTATCTCTTGTTGTTCCTGCTGTGCTTTCTTCAGTTTCTCATTGTCTTCTTTGAAAACCTCCAGTTCAACAATAAGGTTCCTCATTGTTTCCATTACTTCCGTAGGTGAACTTCTGTCACTATTTTGTCTTAGGTCTCCAGGAGGTCCTTGCTCTAGATTTCCTTCCATTCTAATTTCTGCGTCATTCTGGTCTGCCATAATTCACACAAAACAAAAGGGGTTTTTTGTTTGTAATATAAAAAGGTTTATTAATTTTGCGTCATTTCGAACTATATATTAATCACTAAAGTGGCCCTGTTCAGGTCCAGTATTGTAACCTTTTTCCCTGATACCATATGTAATGTACCTCATTATCACACCAAAAAAAAATAAAAAAAAATAGTTTACATAACTATTTGACAAAAGGGAAAATATAACTCTGTTATAAGATCGGTTAAAAAAACTCTATTCATAAATCCTCAAAGGAAAAACCTTTAAACACTACTTACCACAAGAGGTCCCTTTCACCTCCATTCCATTTACCTCTTTGTGTAATGGATCATGTATATAAGATGGGTCTTATAACTCCTACTATGATTCACTCCTTTAAAACATAAGACTTCCATAATTTCATGTATGTCTACTTGGTTAATTTTAACCCTAGGAGACTTTACTTAGTTTCCCCACCATACGATTCATAGGGTCAGTTTTTTTTTACTATCAGGCAACTAGGCTATCCACTATGTCTTGTTTAATTAATGGTACTTAGTACCAGGGTTAATTGTAAAACAATTACTACATCCAAATGCCAGTGGAAAATTATGCCACTAGGATCAGACTGTTGACTCATGATAACATCGAGGGAAGAAAGGGGATTTTACTTCAGTCGAGTCATGAAGGTTTTCATAGTGGAACTTCTTAAGTGGAAGGAGCGGTCCACTGTCTAGGCATTTAAGGCTCCGTAAGCTCTATTAATGGTAGGCCTGCGAGCTCCATTGAATTTACTGGGCTCTATACCCAAAATGTCATACCAGTTCTGAAATTGTCACATGAACCAACCACCCTCCGTGCTCTCCACATTTACTATGAGATGACAGGGTACCATTTAGGGTTGAAGTGGGTTCATAGTTGTCATTGTTGAGTTCTGCAAGGAGGCTTTGTGTAACAAATATTTGAGGCACTGTGTATTTTCATGGTAGTCGATCTAGGGTTGTAGCAGACGATGTGACCCTCATCCCTGGTAAGTTTCTCATTACGCATGATACTTTGGTTGATTAGGAAGATAAATAATTTTTCTTTTCTTTAAGAGCCTTTGAATAAAGGGTTTTGTAACCTTCCAGTATTATTCCCTATGTCAAAAAAAAATTCTTTATTGCTGTCAAACAGTCTTAAGAACTCTGTAAAACTTTGATTTAGTCCAATGATGATATTTTGTAGTACTTCCTGTGTTTAGTTATAGTAGTCACTAACCTCATTGTGTTCTATTTGATTCAGTTAAAATAGCTGGGATATCACCGTAATGTTTAAACGACTTATAGCTACTATATGTGATTCGGTTCTGGATGGTTATGTGTAGTTTCTAGTTCGGTATGAACATTTTAATCCATGATAGAGTACAGTCTGACTTAAATATTTATAAGAAAACTACTACTGTCAATTTCTGCTTTCCATTAGAATCGCTAATTTCTATGCAAGGACTTTCTCCTTGTAAATCTTTTCATTTTCAGGGCTTCTATAATTCACTAATGATGGGCCCTATTTGATGTGAGGCTACCCATCAGAGGATCAATAAGCCATCCACCCTCTGCCCAAGCATCTATCCAATTGGCAATGCAACAAGGAAAACATGAAAGACATGCATGTCTGTCGAAACATAAGTTAAGTATAATCAGGAAATGCTTCATTACTAACCGTCATCATTATGTTGCTATTTTATCATTTCGATGATTACTGATATTTTAAAGGATACTTCTTTCATGGATTTCTCCTACCCAAGGATATCAGATGTTCGGTTCTTACCTTCAGCACAAAGGTATTCGAGTTCCCTGTAGGCCTTTCCAAAGTTTAAAGAGTGCAAGGGAATAGTCTCTTCCTGGATTTCTAGATGTTCGATATAGTTTCGTTTGATTGCCTCCAATGTTTTGGGATGAGGGGGGGTCCTCCAATTGTATTCTTAGCTTTCTATTTCGACTGTTGTGTATAAATATTATTGTACAAGACTTTGTTTTTAATTGAATAGTGTACTGATTTAGGTAGTTTTATTTCCAGTCATTTCACTATTTAGTCTCATCCCAAACCAGTAAATTTTTTACCATTGCTATCGTCTAGAATGTATTCAGCTTCAGATGTTTACACAGTTCGAAATCCAGTTCAGCATTGTGTAAAAGGACCTTGAAAAAATTATGGGGTTTATACTCGGTATATTGACTATGTTACACAGACATTCCATGTTATAATTAATTAAGACTATAAGACCTTTCGTATGGTTGTCTTGTTTTGTGGGTGTTGATGCACATTATGATTTTGTAGTTCCTTCGTTAGGGATTTGGAAAAAGATTTCTTTCTTACTCTCAACTTTCATCTCGACATATATGTTTGACAGTCTAGTCTACTAAAACTTTCCCTTATGAGATGTTGCTAACAACCTGATCTAATTCCTAAGATGGGTTATACTTTTTTATTGCTATGCTTTGCAAAATTACTAGATATGTGAAAGTCAAGTCCTGGGTTCCAGGATGATATTTGGATCCATCGACCCTTGTACCTTTAATATTCGATTAAAAATCTTCGTAAGTGTTTGACAGAGTTAGATTTGTTCAAAAAAATTAATTCCAGAATTGAATGTATAACTAACTAGACCAAATTATTTCCGATTTACCACTAGTACTTTACTGATATATATATATATATATATATATATATATATATTGTTCTCTAACTCTATTGTAACCAGTTCACTTCAACTTTACTGTATCGCTTGTACAAAATCTCTGATTATTTAATGTATTTATGTTCGTAATATACCTGTACATCTTCTATATGCATATCGAGAATAATTTCAGTCATACAGGATGTATTTACTTTGAATCCGAACTTGCATGTTCATTACTGGAGACTCGTTTGTATACTATAATTACCTATAGGAACATAATTCTTTATAGATATTGGTATTCTTGAATTCAATCACATCATGCAAACAATTAATTTACTCAACAAAATTAATTAAAAGTGAGATGCATCATGTAGTTCATTCTATTACAAGAGTAGTAACCTCTACATAACTAGTCTTTCTAGTTAATACATCCAATGACCTTAGTATTTACTCAGCACCACGTCCCAATAGAACAAATCCATTCATAGTTAATGATTAGCAAGTATAGCTAACTAGACCAAATCATTTCCAATTTACCACTAGTACTTTACTGATATATATATGTGTGTGTGTGTGTGTGTGTGTGTGTGTGTGTGTACTACAATTTTTTTCTGTAATGGGGTCTTGAA
>ML782794.1:141870-158331 GCA_009831015.1 Picea engelmannii
CCCCCCCTTGGGAATTTTCCCAGCTTTCTAAATCCCTGATTTTTAGGGGCTACCAATGGCCAAATCCTTTATTTTCCACTTGTAAAAATCAGCCTAGAGGTAGTTCCAACATGTTCCCCACTCATGGAGTCATGGTCAGCTAAACTTAACATGGTTGTTCCATTTGTCCCCCTGCAGTAAATAAAATAACATTATGTTGACATACAAGTGTCATAGTCAAAGATTCATTCAGGTCAAATCAGGTCTCTACCTAACAGTCATAATAATTAAATTACAATTTATCAAATTCAGAATTTCCATAAATGGAAAAAATTTCCCAAATTTGAATTTACTAAAAACCGAATGGTTTTTCTAACAGATTTTGAATTTCAAAAATACTTTATTTTTGGGGATGTCACATTTCAGGTCACACTTTGCATAGTATACCCAGAGGGTGCTTCCATGTTTGAGTTTCACTTGCACCAATAGGTTGCTCTAGTGTTGGCTGGTGTAACTGTTCTTCCTACTAGTTAGTCGTTTGCTTTATTTTCCTTTAGGAAATTTTAGTGTGTGCTCTATTATCCTTAGTTTTCCATAGTGATTTAGTCAGTCATTGCTTTGGGTCTCTGACCTAGGGTGGTACACCACCCACTCTGCTATTCATGAGGAATTTTTGGTCCTTCTCTTAGAAACATGGAGCCGCCTCTTTATAGGTGTTGTTTTTATAACATCGATTCGCCAAAGCCAGTGTGTGAGACTTTTATGGACCTGAAAGATCCTGCAAGCGAAGAACCTATGCATAAGATATTCATGGATAAATTTATTGATGATACCAACCAAGGAACCCCTTCGAAAGGGGATCCTTGTGTTTTTTCTTTCTTCGGAAATGTTGGTGTCCCTTTGATGGCCACTTTGTACATTCCTGGGTTGAATGTGGGACTATCGGTTTTGTTGGGTACCATTCCAAATGCACTGAATTCTCTTAACACTTCTCAATTAAGAACCTTATGTCATGGGCATAATGTTGATGTTCCTTTGTCAGCAAAGTCTTCTCCTCCTCCTTCTCCTTCCTCTGGTGAAAGTACAGTTACTAGTAACTGGAAGTCTAAATGAAATAGAAAGAGAAATAAGAAGAAGAACAAATCACCAACCTCTGTGAGTCATGTTGGAGATAGGTCGTCAACCTCTGCAAGCCTGCACCCAGCCTCTGCAAGTAATGCTAGGGGAAAGCACCTAGCCTCTGCAAGTCAAATCAGGGGAAAAATTCCAGTCATTGCTAGTCATAATGGAAATAGGTCTATAGCCTCTGTGAGTCATGTTATCGACTAATCACCAACCTATGAAATTCATGTTGGATATGTGCAACCAACCACTTCTAGTCATGTTGGGGGAATTGATTTTGTTGAGAAAACTAGATGGATAGGATGTAAGCCTAAGTTCTCTTGTAAACTTTGCAAGGGAGACCACCTTACTCATCTATGCCCTGACATTCCATAGGTACAAATATTGTGGTCCCTGTTTGCAAGCTCTTCTGATTCTGAGTCTTCTGAGGTTTCCTCACAGTATATTCAGCTAATGGTTGAGAAATTGATCATGCCAATGCAGTATTTAGCTAATCCCAATTCTCTTTTGGGGGGTGATGTTCCTGTAGACCATGTTGTCTCACAACCTATTCAACCCGTTGTTGAGAAAGTGGTCATGCTGATGCATTCTTTGGATGATCCTACTCTTCTCTCGAAGAGTTTCGAGTCTACCAAATTGGTCATGTCGATGCAATCTTCGGCTGATCCCACTCTTCTCTTGGAGAGTGATGTGTCTACTGACTATTTGTTTAGCATTTCCAGTTCAGTACTTTCAGAACAATGGGGAATTACTCTCGCTTCGAGCACACCCCATCCAAGCCCTAGGATCGTTTCCTTTGATTGGAATGACCTTGTTGACCCTCGCCTTCCTTCTTCTACACCTTTTCAAATAAGGTTTGAAGTTAATTAAACAAACATTTATCGATGTATTGTGGATGAAGGATCCTATGCAAGTATTTTATCCTCCTCGGTTTGGAAAGTCTTGGGATGTCCTGAGCTTGTGTCTTCTTTGCATGAGTTGTTGGCTTTTGACATACGTCTTAGTGAATATTTGGGGGTTCTTCCTCAGTTTCCTATCTCATTAGGTGGGAATATTTTCCTTGTTGATGTTATAGTGGTGCAAGGCCCGTTAGATTTCAATATGCTTCTCGGGCATGCTTATGTATATGATATGAAAGTTGTGGTGTCTACGCTCTTTCAGGTGATGCATTTCCCTCATAATGGAAGCATTGTCACTATTAACTAGATGGAATATAATAATCACCATCCTAATTCGACATTAGTTCAAGCTGACCCTTTATATGTTCCTAGTGTTTGTGTAGACTCTAGCCTGCCATGGGTTAATTATGTGGCGTCTTATCCTCGGTGTTCAATTACTTTTGAACAGGAACCTGTGAAATCATGTTTTCCTTCTTGAGACTTGCTCTCAACAATTGATGCATTGGTTTATCCAATGGGGCCATGGGATCCCTTGCTTCCCCCTCCTGGTCCAAGTGATCTTGAGTCTCCTTCTGATTCTAATCTCGTTATTTGTATATCCTCAAGCCCTCATGCTTGTTATTATTCATTGATTGAATTTGTTGGTCCTGGCCAAATCCTCCATCGTCAAATGGAATATGGTGAGTTTACTTCACCCTTTGGGACTATCGACCCTCATTTGCATGATTTCTCAGATTTCGAATTGCCTTTAGATGAGGCTATCCTTGAAGCCATGACTACGGTTTTATATCGTGGGAGGACTTACACCGTGGTTTTTGTTTTCTTCCCTTTTCGGATACTTTCCAAATTGACTATCGAAGAGACTCTTGGTCTGAGCCTAGCAGTGGGCTCTACCTGAACAAGTTTCATACATGATTCATAGCCCCCTGGAGTCTTTTTTAAGCCCTTTTCAGACTCTCTAAACATGAAAATATTACTGAGCGATCTTGTTGTCCTTCACGCTCACCAAAATAAAATTTGAAGGCACATCTATTCGATGGTAGTTTACCCCTTTTTTGGTCCGGATGGTCAACTTTACGAAAAAAGGTAGACTTTAGGAATTTTGGTTCACTAGAAGAGTATTCTTAGGTATAATTTTAACCCTTTTTCGGACCTGAGGGAATAAATTTACGAAAAAGGAACCCCCAAGGATTCCATAGTTAAGCTCTTTTCAGACTCCCTAAAATTGAAAAGATCATTGAGTGACCTTGTTCCTTCACACTCGTTAAATTGGTCCAGAAGAAAATCCTCCACAGAGTCCATAGTTAATCTCTTTTCAAACTCCTTAAAATTGAAAAGATCACCGAGTGACCTTGTTCCTTCACACTCGTTAAATTGGTCCAGAAGAACATACCATACAGAGTCCATAGTTAAGCTCTTTTCATACTCCTTAAAATTGAGAATATTGTTGAATGATCTTGTCTGTGTCACACTCATTAAAATGGTTCTGAATAGACGTCTTTTTGGTGCTATTTTATCCCTTTTTCGAACCGGCTAGACTCTTTTCGAAAAAGGTACCCCAGTGGAGTCTTATTTTACATTTTTTCAGACTCTCTAAACATGAAAAAACCACCGAGCTTACCTTCTCTCGGCTCATGAAAAATACATTAAAGGGGGTTTCATTGTGTCCTTATTATCGCATTTGCATCTCTACATATTTGGTATAATGTTGGGTCCATGTTTCTCTCAACTGAACCTTTGAAGCATGCCTTATACACAGGCCTTGTAGCACTTTACCTCTGCAACCTGACACCTTGACCCATGGAGGAATTTTCCCCAAGTGTCCTTTTCCTACACATGTCTCCTTGCTATGATAATTAGTGTGTTCCTCACGCTTGGAACTAGTATTCTTGTGACACTCGTTCCTCCTTCGCAACGTAGCATTCTTTTATTCTTTTTCAAGCTCTTTTAAAATAGTGAAAAAGACAAAAAAAATCAAAAATACCCCAAAAAGAGGGCGGGAAATATATTTTATTCTTATGGAAGCACAATGAGTCTCCCTTGGACAAATCACATCCTTCCATCTATTTGTCAAGATTTGGGATTTAATATGACCTTTGGAAGTTGTTCTCGCTACATAGATTTGTGTCCTCCTCCATTTGGTTATCCTTCCAAATATATGGAGAGTTTGTGTTGCCTCCTACATCGCGAACTTATGTCAATGTCATGCTACCTAAGTCTGATCATTTGTCATGCTATTTTCCAAGGGAAGTTTTACTTGGCCTGATTCGGCCCTTCTGTAGTTTGTCTCTTGACCTCATGTCCGACCATCCCAAAAGTCCAATGAATTCCTTGTTCGAAATCAGTGAAGTTCTTTTCCTGATCACCGAGATCCTCTTGTATGTTCCTGATGAGCCATCGAAGACCTTTGGGTAGTGAAGTCATACACTCACATTACACTCCTACCTGATTTTTGAATATCTTGAAGTTGTTGCTCGAGTTCTTAAGGCCTCATCTCCAGCCATCACTCGTCACTTGCTTCTTGAAGATGGATACTATACATGTATATCTTTGATTTTGAGATGTAGATCCATTGTGTATTTTTCATGGATACACTTTATATATTTATATGACATGGATCTCCAGTGTATTTGATTGGCATCCATGATTTATTTCATCCTGAGCATGGGTATGCCCGCCTCAGAGAGACAATTGTTATTTTTGCAGATGACACCTCCCAAACTCTGGTTTTGAGCTCACTCGATTCGTACATTGGTGAAGATTTTGTAATGTATTTCGGCCATCAGACGCTCTTCTGAACTCACACATTAGGGGGCATCTGTTATAACCCTAAATTTTTCCATACATGCATACTTGGATTTTGGCCTCTTACATGCAAATTTTGCCAAGTCATCACTAAGCAGCTCTTCTTAAAAACACTATTTTTGAATATGTATGCACCTTGCACCACTACTTCCCACGTACGAATGCTTTTTGCACCACTACAACTCATGTACGTATTCTAGCTGTACCATTACATCCCGCGTATACATGCAAAAGTTGCAAGGAATTCGTTGAGATTACGGGCTATTGGGTATTTTCCCAACTGATCCACCGCCAATAGCCCGTCACCCAACCGAATAATCAACCTTTTGTCATATAAAAGGATGTGTTGGGGTATCATTCCTAAGATAAGCATAAGAACAGTGACACGCTACCCATTTCACATCTCCTCCTTGCCCCAAATAATTGCAGCCACCTTGTGAGATTTGCATAAGAATTTCCCATTTTTGTCGTTTTCCTCCATCATAATCCTATGCCATTTCCCTAGAATAAGTGTGAGAGGAGAAATATACATGGAAGCACAGTTGGATCTTGGTGAAGAGGATCCCTAACCAAGTTCGTGGAGCAGTCGCCAACCTTTGTTGTAAGTAAACATTGTGATATCAATAAAAGAAATATTTTTCCTGTCCCGAAATATGATGTGTCACATATTTGTATTTGATTTATGTTTCTTTCTAACATATAACCCATGATTTATATATGATATGCATGTTTATATTTTACTTTTTATCTGTTTGTGAATGCAGGTTAGCCTTGGGAGGAGGCTTGTAGTCAGCAGAGCTATCGAACGCGAGAGGATTGACACCGGATGCAAAGTAAAAGGTAAAGTTACCTGATCTTTTAACTTTTTATTTCATGTATGAATTTAGGATATGTTCGGGGTAGTTAGAAAGGTAGGATACTTTTAGATGGTTATATCTGCCAACATGTTGAACCCTAGTGTAGTCCATAGGGGGGTTTTCCTGCTATATCAACTCATGCTTCTCATTCCTGGACTAAACAATCTTATGCGCTTCCTGTTCAATTTTCCATGGCATTGTAAAATTATATTCATATCCTCATCGGGTAGAATGGACGTATACACATGATATTTTTTCGTTTCCTGCCAATTCGTGATATGAATTTGTTTTTCTTTAGTCGATATGAAGTATTGCATTGTTCTCATTTAAGGTAAATTTTCTATGGATCCGAAAGTCATGTAGCATGTAGACATTGTTTTCCTTTTTCTGTAGGTGTACTTCATATGGAAATTCTGCTAGCCCATGAAGAACATCTTGTAACATAGGTTGTCTAATTGTACAATGCATGATTCTGTTGCTGACGATTCAGATGGAAGCGTTAAGGAAATGTCAATATATGTAAGGGAATTTTTTATTGCATCATAGACAATCAATTGTACCATCATTTATGAAAGCAGAGGTACAAGCAGGAGAGTTTCATTTGGCACATACAGGCTCGAAGGGGTTCAAGTACGCATTTGCTGCAACCAAAACACCCTCAACTTGGGAATGTGAGCATACCAATTAATATATTGAATTTTATAATATACAACTGCACAACAAAAAACAAGCTGCAGAAAATTGGTGAAGGAAATTTGTATGAGACAAGTGTGGATGAAATTGTAGATGTATACACATAACAGTTATTGAGCTAGTTAGTTTCTTGAGATCCTATATTGTGTCTGTTCGCAATTTTGTTACAAATGATGCTTGGGTTGTGCGAAAGATCGTTTCTTTAACATGTCTTTTCTTCGTTATATTTTTGAAGAGCATAAGTGGAAATGTCCCTTTATGAAATTGTTGTTCAATTGAAAAAAACAAATTTGAATAGGTGTCAAGCAATTGCAGCTGCAACATGGAGCAGTGCAATAGTTGTGTAACATAATCGAGATACATGGACATGTGAAAGTAAAGGACATAAATGGATATGGAGAACAGTACCATTGCCTTGTCGTTGTCTAACTCTCCATATTTTATATGGAGAATGTGTTGTGAGAAAACTTTTCTTATGAGTGTGACAACTGCACCAATGGTTCTGATTGGGTAAGTGTCGTTGCTTTGTGCAAATTGGTTGATTGTTGTTTCCAGTAAGAAACGATATTCTAAACAAATCGCGGGAATTTTTTCCACAATACTTGTTTCGTTGAGCGATATAATCCGATGAAAATCACCACGATCATATAATGTTTTGGGCAATATATTAAAATTTGTAATGGATATCCTATTACCTGGAAATATCTTTTGACGCAGACGTCACCTCTTTCTCGACAAAGCTTCTGTGCTGACCTCTTGGTCTTAATGGATCGTTCTAACTTCACCTTCGAGCCGAAGCAGCTCTTTCGATTCCTCACTAGAATCTTTGTTAAAAACCCAATTCATAGGTCCTTCTCTTTCCCCTGTCACAGCTTCTGCATATACCTGGTCTCTTCCCGACCGATTTTTCGGGTTTCAGGGTTTCGCGATCCCCATTGTCGAGAACCTCAACCTTCTCGATCCCTTGATCTTCGATATCCTAAAATGTCAAAACGGCTTCAACAGGGGTTAGTCCCCGTGGCTACCTTTTGGTCCATGTGACCACTATTTCGTATGATCGCAGTCCTAAGTTTTTCGCGATTTCGGGCTTCCGAATGCCGAAACGCACGGAACCTTTGTCCTTAGGATTCCCGATCCTCTGAATCCCGATCTCGCGAAATGGTATCCCTTTCGGGATTTTCCTTCGAAGACCTAGATTGTTGCCACGCGTCCCCTAGAGATGGATGGTCCTCGTAACTTCGCAGTTTCGGGAACAAAAATTCCTATGGGTTTTTTCCCTCGGAACTCCCGAATTTTCTATTCCCGACCTCCTATATGTTGAAATGACATTAGCCGGCCCCACACCGAAGCTTTCCACCTTATCAGGGTTTCAGACTTCGCGGTTCCGAAATGTTTGTGCTTCCTGTCTTTAGGATTCGTGAAACACCATATCCCGAAATGTCGATGGCTTCCGATCTCCACCACGTGTCCCAACTGATGGACGGTCCTGATTCAGTCTCAGGATTTCGTGACTTGCGATTCCCCGATGTCATAGTTTCTCAATCAACTTAAAACCCTAGTAGCCGAAATACCGACGGGTGCTTGATCTTCGCCACGTGTCTCCTCAAGATGGATGGTCTAGATCAAAATCGGGGTTTTCACTATAAAGTGACCCGATCTCCTGTCCTCGATAATTCCAATATTCTGATTTCTAAAGTTCTAATATTTCGACACCTTTTGGGACCTTCACTTTGACTATGAGAGTTTAACCCTCGTGCAAGTCCAGTCAGATCCTACGGCTGACGGGTAACTAGGTGAGGATCCAACGGCTCACAATCTCCTGAGCTTGAAACTCTGGAAACAACCATAACCTCCTTGCTTCTCTATCAAATCGGACGGCTGGCGGGACTTCGCTAATCCTCTACAAAGAAATTTGATATTTCATCTCTTCCCTTCGATGACTTAGCAGGTTTGAATCCTTCTGAGGTCTTCCATGACTTCAAACCTTTCAAGAACCTCCTGCATGCATTCCTTGCAACAACCCTCAATCACTTCGGTGTTGAACTCCTTTAACTCCACACACTCCTTGCAGCGACAATCCTTCAATAGCTTCTCAGGTTTCAAACCCTGGATTCAAGCTTGGTCTATGCACACATTGCATGAATCCTATGCCTAACTGCACCTTTGAGGAAATGAGAACAATAGATAACTTATCTGAAGCTTCAGAGATAAGACCTCTGAACCCTTTTTGTCAACGCACTCCTTGCGGACAATTCAACTACACTCCTTGCAGGAACCCTCGCTCAGATAGAGAAACAATTGAAACTCATTTCCTAACTCTTTCTTTCTCAGATTTCAAACATTTAACAATAAATGATCCATACACGACATAGAAAAGAAAATGTATAACAGAAAGAGTAAAATTATGAACATACCATTCAACATACACATACAAGAAACAACTACAATGCCATGAATCTGAATTAAGACTTCTTCTATTAACTTAATCTCTGTACATGGGTGTTTTTCAATTATAGCTTCTCTGTTCCAGTTCTGTATGCTCTCTCCTTATTCTGGGTAGTGTTCTTTACTACTATGCTCTCAATTGGCATCCTCCTTCTATGTTACAATTTCACAATGAGGGTGTCTATATTCGTTTTCCCTCCACTCCTAAAACTTTCAACTCTGAGAATTCAAAGCTACCTACTAACATAAATGACTTCTACCTACTATGGATGAGATCAGATCGCTCAAGGTCCTTTACAATATATAAGTGCGCCTCTCCTTAACTGTTACATTTACGTTTGGATCATCTATCTTCAAAATCTTTTAAACAATTTATCATGTGTCAAAATGTGTTGGCGCTGGTCCCACGCTCGCTTGACATTGGCGATGCTCCTGCATCATACTCCCTCGCTTGAAAATTTTCATGGGCTCCTGTCCATGAGCTATCGCATGGTCTATCCATGCTTTTGAATCTCTGCTTCATTCTCCCAGCTGGCATCTTCAATTGGATGTCCTTTCCACTTGACCAAGTATTCAAAGTATTGTTTTCTTCTAGTCTTGTTGCTAATTCTTTTGTCTAGTATGCTTTCCATCTGTGGCTTCTCTGCAGTAGGCATATGCTTTGTCCACTGGATCTCTGGTTGTTCATCACTTGTTCATGTTTCCTTAGTTTTGTATGGGTACAAATCTGAGACATTGAATATCGGAGAAATTCCGATCCCATAGGGTAATTCAATCTCATAATCATTTGCCCCAAATTTCTTCAAGACCTTACATGGTCTGATTTTCTTCATCTTCAGTTTTTTATATGTCCCCTTCAAGAACCTTTCCTTTCTCATATGTTCCAAAATAAAATCACCAACCTCAAACTGAAGTTGTCTCCTATGTTGATCTGCCCTGCACTTATACTCCTGGCTCGAGTTTTGTAAATTCTCCTTCACCTGGTTGTGAAGTTCTTTCATCGCCTCTGCGAAGTTTTCTGCACTAGCGCTCCTAGTCGCAATCTGTTCTGAATCCCTCAGCTCAGAAATTCCTCTTGGCTGCATGCCATAAACAATTTGAAATGGACTTTTTCCTGTGCTTCTACTAACTGAGTCATTATAAGTAAACTCTGCATGTGGTAATATGTTGTCCCATTGGATGTGGTGTTATGTCACCAAGCTTCTCAGCAAGTCTCCTAAACTCCTGTTTACCACTTCTGTCTATCCATCTGTCTGAGGATGATAAGTTGAACTGAACGACAAGTTAGTTCCCAGCTTCTTCCATAAGGTTCTCCAGAAGTGTCCCACGAACTTAGTGTCTCAATCTGAAACTATTCTCCTTGGTAAGCCATGAAGTCGAATGACTTCTTTGAAAAACAGATTCATTATGTGAGTTACGTCACTAGTTTTTTGACATGGAATAAAGTGTGCCATTTTGTAAAATCTATCCACCACCACAAATATTGAGTCAAGCCCTCTTTGTGTTCTTGGCAACCCCAATATTAAATCCATGCTGACTGCATCCCACGACCTCTCAGGTATTGGCAATGGTTGATAAAATCCTGCATTCAGTCTCTTTCCTTTCGAATGCTGGCAAATTCTGCATCTGTCCATGAATCTCTTGGCATTTGCTCGCATTCCCGGCCAAAAATATGACTCATTCAATTTTTTGAATGTCTTGTCGTGACCAAAGTGCCCGGCCAATCCTCCACTGTGTTTCTCCTTCAGTAAATTCTCCCTCATGGAGCATTTTGGAATACAAAGTTGATTACTTTTAAACAACAATCCTTCTTGGATCATGTATTCTGTCCATTGTATTCTATCTCTAAGAATTGGATTCTCAGCTGCTTCATATGCCTTCTTAAAATCTGGATCATCTTTGTACATGTGCCTAAGGTCATCAAAACCCAGTGTTTTAACTATGAACTCCTGCAACAGCAAACATTTCCTGCTCAAAGCATCAACAACCTTGTTAGCAGTTCCAGAAATATGCTTAGTTACAAAAGTAAAGTTCTACATGTATTCAACCCATTTTACATGTATTTGATTCAACTTTTCCTATTGAGTCACAAACTGTAGTGCATGATTGTCACTGTATAGGAAAAACTCTTTTGGAATCAAATAGTGCCTCCACTTCTTCAATGCCTGAATGATAGTATAAAACTCCTTGTCATATGTGGAGTACCTCACCTTCGCTTCATTCATCTTCTCGATGAAGTATGCTATCGACCTGTCTTATTGAATTAAGACTGCCCCTATTGCAAATCCACTTGCATCGCATTTCGCTTGAAATGTCTTTTGAAAATCAGGCAACACCAGAATTGGTTGTTCTGTGATTTTCCTCTTCAACAGATTAAAACTCTTCTCAGCTTCTTCTGTCCAGTGAAAAGATTTGTGTCTTTTATTCACTATGTCCATCATTGGTGCACTAATTCCACTGAAATTCCTGATGAACTTCCGGTAGAAACTATCCATTCCATGAAAACTTCTCACCTCAAATATGCTCTTCGGTGATGGCCAATTCTTGATCACCTGCACCTTATCTGGATCCATCCTCAATTTATCTGCAGAAATAACAAAACCCAAATAGATGAGTTCTATCTTCATGAATGAGGATTTCTTCATGTTTATCAACAAATTCTCTTGCTGTAATCTCTTCATCACTGTAGCTAAGTGTTTTAGATGCTCTGCCTCTGTTTTACTGAATATCAATATATCATCCAGATACACAATGACAAATTCTCCGATGAACTCCTTCAGGACTTTGTTCATCAACCTCATGAAGGTACTTGGTGCGTTTATTAAACCAAATGACATAAAGATCCATTCATACAACCCTTCATTAGTCTTGAAGGTTGTTTTCCATTCATCACCTTCCCTCATACGAATCTGGTGATAACCACTTTTCAAATCAATCTTCGAAAAAAAATTTGCTCCACTTAAGAAATCCATCAGATCATCCATCCTTGGCAATGGAAATCTGTACCTGATGGTTATCTTGTTGATTTACCTTGAATTAGTACACATCCTCCAGCCTCCATATTTCTTTGGACTAAGTACTGTCAGAACAACACATGGACTCAAGCTTTCTCTAACCAACCCTTTATCCAACAAATCCTGGACTTGCCTTTTGACCTCTTCAGTCTCCCGTGTCGTTAATCTGTACGCTTCTTTGTTTGGTAAACTAGCTCTAGGTATGAGATCAATATGATGAATCACACTTATGACTGGTGGCAACGAACGAGGTAGTTCGTCCACTACTATGTTAGCAAACTCTTCCAACAATTCCTTAACCTCTTCTGGTAGATCATCTATCCTTGTGCTAGTTAAAACAATCATTGGTTTCCTGACCACAAAGAATTGTGGCTACTCCTTATTCTTGACCTCATTAAGGAGTTCCTTCCCACTCATCAGAAGCACAGTGTTACTTACTTCAGGTTTCACTTCCTTATCTTTGATTGGAAGCAACATGTGAGTTCTCCCATTCTTTTCTAGGGTGTATGTGTTCATCCTCCCATCATGAATCACATTTTTGTCATATTGCCATGGTCTACCCAGAAATAGATGACAAACATCCATGGGAATAACATCACAGAGTATCTTATCATTATATCCTCCTATCTTAAATTCAACTAAACATTATTTAGTGACATTTACCTGATGTCCTTTTTGTAGCCATGAAACTCTATATGGACTTGGATGTTCAGTCGTCTTCAGCTCCATCTTTTCTACCATCTCCGTTGAAACGAGATTATCTGTGCTACCACTGTCCACAATGACCTTGCATACCCTGTCCTTGGTTTTGCAAGAAATCCGAAAAAATCTATTTCTTTGGACTGAACTCTCCACCTCCTTCTCTGGTGTTAAGAGAACTTTTCACATCATCAACGATCTTCCGCCTTCAGCATCCTCTGCCTCAACATTCCACCTCTATGCTTCGGAAATGTGGGTCTCACCACCTTCTTTCTTCTTGTCTGGACATTCATAATATTTGTGTCCATTTTTTCCACACGTGAAGCACTTTATTACTCCACCTCTTCCTCTTCCTCTACCTCTAGTACGAGGAAAAATATTATTATCAGCATAATCTCCTCTTTGTTCGGTATGCTTCCCTCTCTGTTCAACATATTGTCCTCACTATGAGGTTCCACCTCTATCAGTTCGAGCCTGAGGTTTCTTCCAATCCTCCTTGGGTTTCTGATTTTTATCTTGGACAACTGATTTGCCCCTAGCTTGACTTCTACCTTGGCCTCTTTGACCTTGCTTTCGGCTCAACTTTTCTTCATCCTTTAGAGCCATATGATAAGCATCTTCTACCGTTCGGATGGTTACCATGCTCATCTCATCCTGAATGTCATATCTGAGGCCATTCATGTACTTGGAAACCTTTTCATCATCGCTTTCCCAATGACATACCCTGATGTTTAGCTTGTAGAATTCTTCGGTATATTCCTTCATTGTCATCAGCTTCTGTCTCAAATTTTGCATTCTTCGAAACAGAGTAATCTGGTAATCTCTGGGAATGAATTTTGCCTTCATCTTCACAATCATCCTATCCCAACTCTTGATTGTCTTCTTGCCTTTGCAGCGTCCGTCAGCTTGTAGTTCATCCCACCACAATGTTGCATGTCCTTTCAACCTTGTGATGGCATGTCTGACCTTCTTCTCTTCCTTGACATCTTCATAGTCGAAATAAGTGTCCAGAGCTCTAATCCAGTCTAGAAGCTCTTCAGCATCCAGATTTCCTTCATAAACTGGGATGTCCATTTTTTCCCTGGCACCCATCCTTGCAACAACTCTAATCAAGCATTCATTTACGGAATCTTCCACTGAAACTTCTTATTCTTCATGTTCAACTTCATTTTCACTTTCGAAATCACTAAGATCCCCAATACCGACTGTGCGTCTCTATGTTGTCTCCATGTCCTCAAGTCTGGCGTGTAAATCACGCATTTCTCTTACCATGGTTGGGTCAGGCATCTGCCTACCTCTTCTTCTTGGTATTTTCCTTTCCTCCAGTGGATCGGGTGTTTGCATGTCCCTTCTTCTTGGCGGCATGGTGAATTTTCCTTTTCCTTGCCACATAAAGCAAAGAACCCTTTCTGTGCTCTGATACCAAACCTGATGTAGATGTCACCTCTTTCTCGACAAAGCCTCTGCGTTGACCTCCCAGTCTTAAGGGATCATTCTAACTTCACCTTCAAGCCAAAGTGGCTCTTTCGATTCCTCACTAGAATCTTTGTTAAAAACCCAATTCATAGGTCCTTCTCTTTCCCCTGTCACAGCTTTTGCATATACATGGTCTCTTCCCAACCGATTTTTTGGGTTTCAGGGTTTCACGATCCCCATTGTTGAGAACCTCAACCTTCTTGATCTCCCGATCTCCGATATCCCGAAATGCCGAAACGGCTTCAACAACGATTAGTCCCTATGGCTACCTTTTGGTCCATGTGACCACTATTTTGTATGATCACAGTCCTAAGTCTTTTGCGATTTCGGGCTTCCGAATGCCGAAATGAACGGACCCTTTGTCCTCAGGATTCCCGATCCTCTGAATCCTGATCTCCCAAAATGGTCTCCCTTTCGGGATTTTCCTTCAAAGACCTAGATTATTGCCACGCATCCCCTAGAGATGGACAATCCTCGTCACTTCGTGGTTTCGAGAACTAAAATGCTTATGGGTTTTCTCCCTCGGAACTCCCGAAGTTCCGATTCCTGACCTCCTATATGCTGAAATGACGTCAGTCGGCCTCACACTGGAGCTTTCCACCTTATCAGGATTTCAGACTTCGCGGTTCCAAAATGTGTGTGCTTCCTGTCTTCAGGATTCGCAAAATGATGAATCCCAAAATGCCGATGGCTTCCGATATCCACCATGTGTCCCAACTGATGGACGGTCCTGATTCAGTCTCGAGATTTCGCGACCTGCGATTCCCCGATGTCACAGTTTCTCTGTCAAATTAAAACCTTGGTAGCCAAAATACCGACAGGTGCTTGATCTCTACCACGTGTCTCCTCAAGATGGATGGTCCCGATCCAAATCGATGTTTTCACTATAAAGTGACCTGATCTCCTGTCCTCGAGACTTCCGATATTCCAAATTCCGAAGTTCTAATATTCCGACACCTTTTGGGACCTTCACTATGCCTGTGAGAGTTTAACCCTCGTGCAACTCTAGTCAGATCCTACGGCTGACGGGTAACTAGGTGAGGATCCAACGGCTCACAATATCCTAAGCTTGAAACTCTGGAAACAACCGTAACCTCCTTGCTTCTCTATCAAATCAAACGGCTGGTGGGATTTCGCTAATCCTCTACAAAGAAATTTGATTGTTCGTCTCTTCCCTTCGACGACTTAGTAGGTTCGAATCCTTCTGAGGTCTTCCATGAATTCAAACCTTTCAAGAACCTCTTGCACGCATTCCTTGTGGAAACCCTCAATCACTTCGATGTTGAAATCCTTTAACTCCTCACACTCCTTGCAGCAACAATCCTTCAATAGCTTCTCAGGTTTCAAACCTTGGATTCAAGCTTGGTCTGTGCACACATTGCATGACTCCTATGCCTAATTACACCTTTGAGGAAATGAGAACAAGAGATAACTTATCTGAACCTTCAGAGATAACTTATCTGAAGCTTCAGAGATAAGACCTCTGAACCCTTTTTGTCAACGCACTCCTTGCGAACAATTCAACTGCACTCCTTACAGGAACCCTCGCTCAGATAGAGAAATAATTGAAACTCATTTCCTAACTCTTTCTTTCTCAGATTTCAAACATTTAACAAGAAATCATACATACACAGCATAGAAAAGAAAATGTATAACAGAAAGAGTAAAATTATGAACATACCATTCAGCATACACATACAAGAAACAACTACAATGCCATGAATCTGAATTAAGACTTCTTCTATTAACTTAATCTCTGTACATGGGTGTTTTTCAATTACAGCTTCTCTGTTCCAGTTCTGTATGCTCTCTCCTTATTCTGGGTAGTGTTCTTTACTACTATGCTCTCAATTAGCATCCTCCTTCTATGTTACAATTTCACAATGAGGGTGTCTATATCCATTTTCCCTCCACTCCTAAAACTGTCAACTCTGAGAATTCAAAGCTACCTACTAACATAAATTCCTTCTACCTACTATGGACGAGAGAAGATCGCTCAAGGTCCTTTACAATATATAAGTACACCTCTCCTAAACTGTTACATTTACGTTTGGCGCATCTATCTTCAAAAAATTTTAAACAATTTATTGTTGGAAATGTGTAACAGTTAGCATATGCTTGTCATTGATGGCAAGTACAACAGTGAAGATGACAAGCAAACAGAAGACAAAGGAAATTAAGCTCAGGAGGAATAGCAGTCTTATATGCGCAAGAAGCATAGGAAAGAGACCGAGAACCGTCGGATCTCACTCGGAAATCCCGACAACTGTTGGATCGGGAGAAGTTGCGCAGATGTTAAGCGCAGGAGTTAAGCGCAGAAAAGAAGTGTTCTCAGCCGTCAGATTGGAAGCAAACCCCGACAGCTGTCAGATATGCAGAAGCTGCGAGGGAGATAAGCCATCGGAGAATCGGGGATCGCGATTTCAAAATGCAAAGAACACTTGACAACGGAAACTCTGATTTCGCGATATG
>ML782794.1:168119-180455 GCA_009831015.1 Picea engelmannii
GTGACTGATGTTGAATTTGCCATGGTTTATTTCCCTGCATTATTGTGATTATCATTTAGTGTCTCAGCAAAGAGTTTAAAAGAAGCATAAATTGTTTAAGCACGGTAACAACTGATTCACCCCCCCTCTCAGTTGTCCAACATTTATCATGTGTCAAAATGTGTTGGCGCTGGTCCCACGCTTGCTTGACATTGGCGATGCTCCTGCATCATATTTTCTACATGTTTTTGGACAAGTTGTGTAGGGATAGTCAGTGTTACTATCATTAGGGATTCGTTGTCTGTCATGTCAGCACGCATAATGGATCTAATATTGTTTTCCTTTTCCAAGTAGGTGCTATACACGAGCATTATGTCGCCAATGAACACTTGTCCAGTTCGGTGGTTGTTCAATCCTTCTATTGATAGTATTTTGGGAGTTATAAGTTTAGACCTGGTGACATTTTTTGAAAAAGAAAAGTAATGTGAATGGTATTCTGCATTATTTTTTAGTTTTCTTTTTTCCCTAGCATAAATGTACAAGTAGACGCATAAATTGGATGAAGTATGGAGGCTAGAATTTTGTAATCAAACATATTAGTATGCGGAACTTGCGTTATGTTCGGAATCTCACTTACACTCATCAATACTTCTTGTGAACTGCAAAGTATGTGTTGCATATGAAATCAACATATTTATCATGGCATAGATGAATAAATATCTTAGTATATTTGTTTGGTAAACATATCAGGAGCACAATGTATGAATCTTTACCTTTGGCCTTGTCATTCTATTGATGTTTGCGATGATTGACTTCTCATGCGCATGTCACTAGTCCAATGTTTTATGATGCAAGCATGTTTAGATGAACATCAGAAGGACTAAATAAGCATATGCATTGTATATTATCCATAATTTTTCTGAATGTCACATACATGATCGAAGGAGATGGAATATGGAATAGGGTGTCAAGGGATACTCAGGAAACATGAAGACCCAACGGTCAAATTGTATGCCTCAGAACTTTTGACTAAAAAAATGTGTAACAGGGAATAGGGCATGATGGGGGAGTACAACGACCAATCTGTATATCACAGAACCCCTGAAGCTAAAGGCACAATCTTGAGCCTGCCATCCCGGGAACCTGCGATCGAAAAAGTGGCTAAGGATGGAATGAGGAAGTCGTCGGTCGAAGTCATGATATAGAAGCATGAGTATAAATGTGAACCCATGAGTCTGCCAACTTGCACACCTAGACATTTAAGAAAAATGACTAAGCAAAGAAACCACAACGAAAGTAGAGGGGAAAAACAAAAGGGAATTCGGTTAAGTATAGAAGAGGGGAAAAAAGGGCTAATAGAGAGTGGGAAAATAGAAATGGGGAGGGAAATGTTTGGAAGAGGGAAGTGTCAACAAAGGCCCATTGTTTCCAAATCATCGTTTTCTATTCCAACATTATATGCACCTACTTGTTTTGTGTGTTTGATTTACTATCACAGTTGGTATACCTTTTCGAAGATTGTACTTCATTCCCCTCTGTTGTGGCATATAAGAATTCATAATTTTTTCCAAATAATATGTTTCTTTCAATATAGCAATGCAAAAAATAAATTGGACATGAAGGTAAGTTAGTATGTATAAAGACATGTAAAAAAATAAATACAGTACTACTTATTTCAATGTAGCAGCACAGAGAATAAAATTTACATGAAGATAAGTTACTATGTAGGAAGATACGTAGTATATACATACAATAAATTAGGTGCAAAGAGGTAGAACAAATATACAAACATTAAATGAAATACTAAAATATGAAATATGAAATAAGAGTATAAGCATGCACCTTTGTATCTCCTCTTATACATTTGCGGCAAAGAGTCCCTCATCTTCTCTAGTTATTTTGTTTGTTTAAATGTAGAAATCCAAAAAATACAATGGGCATGAAGGTAAGTTGGTATGTAGGAAGACATGTAAGAAAATAAATACAGTTCGATTTATTTCAATGTGGCAGCATAGAGAATACAATTGACATGAAGATAAGTTATTATGTAGGAAGATACACAATATCTACATACAAAAATTAGGTGCAAAGTAGTAGAGCACACATACAAACAATAAATGAAATACAAAACAATGGAATATGAAATAAGATTGCAAGCATGCACCTTTGTATCTCCTCTTCTACATTTGTGGTAAAGATTCCTTCGTCTTCTCCAGTTATTATGTTTGTTTCAATGTCGGAACACACAAAATACATCGAATATGAATGGAAGTTGGTATGAAAGGGAGAACAAGTAACATGCACATACAATAAATGAGAATCAAAGGAATAG
The DNA here is from genome assembly GCA_009831015.1 of Picea engelmannii. Lineage (NCBI taxonomy): Eukaryota > Viridiplantae > Streptophyta > Pinopsida > Pinales > Pinaceae > Picea > Picea engelmannii. Next base: position 170,431 of record ML782794.1, read on the forward strand.
AATAAAAGAGAGTTAGAGAAATGAACCTTTGATTTTCTTGATCCATGGTTGTAATTATATAGAATTTTTCCTATCCAAAATATATTACAAGCCAACAAATATTAAGAAATCTCATGGTCATAGCTGAATGATTTGATTTTGCACAGAAAAGTATCCAGATATGCTTTGAGACATGGAAATATAATTTTGCAATATCTTTGATGTATATTTCATATTTCAAGTACAAAACAAATTGTATCGTGGTCAGACCAGTCTGTGTATAGGATAAAGAGGTTGTATTGTGATATGGGCACATTTCACCATATATGGTTAATAAGTGTGTTTTTCACATGTTTTATCTTAACCAAAAGAAAGCGGACATTGTAATTACACATGTAGTCAATTTTTTTGTTATGCCACTATTTTGTAGCATGTCAACATTGAAGTATCTTAGAATGATAATCATTTCATCCATATGTAAATGGTGTGATTCATTTGAGAACACATTCATTATGTTAGCAATGTTGCACGTGAATCAACATAGAAATTGAATATTGCAATTTGCAATCCATGGAATACTACTCTTGCTAGCACCATCTCAGTATCTATTTCTTCTACAAGAACATTTTGCAAAGGCATGTAGATATGGTTTAGAGTTAGGAGAAAAAATTGGAGAAAAATTTAAGAGCAGGATGGAAAGATATGCCAATTTTGTGCAATTTTGTTGCATCCTAGGCACAGTTGTACCATACCTAGCACTTCTACACCTACATGCATTTTTCTTCTACAAGAACTTGCTACAAAGAAAACAAGCATGACATCGTATTTTTCATTTGAAAGACACAGGATCAATTCCCATACGGGATAGGCAAGTACGAGATAGGCGCTAGATTTTGACTTCATCACACACAACAAAGGACTGGAATTTACAATGCTAGAAAAAATGACAGCGAGAGTTGCGCACACAACACTGTCATGGACATGGTGCAGAGTCTCGAGAAAAAATCAGAGGAAAATTGAAGAGAAGGAGAAAAATATATGCCAACCTCTATGGAAAGTCTCCAGGACAAGAACGATGAATAAATACCTAAAAATTCTTACTTGAAATATGCAAACAACGAACACGAATGAAAGTATGTTATTGAAACTGACTCGTTAATGATGAATGACAGAAACACAGGTCCACTTGCGGGTGCAGGAATTAAACACCGCAAAGTGAAAAATTACAGCTCCAACTCCCAGCGCAGGACCCCAAACTTGCAAAGCCCAAGAAAACAAAAGCAAGTAGCAAGAAACAAACTAGCGAGCAAGAACCAACAGGCCCAACTGCAACTGCAGGACCTCAAACTCGCAAACTTGAACCAAACAACAACAAGCAACAATCAACAAACCAACGAACCAACGAACAAGAAAAAACCACTGAACCAGTAAACAACATATGTATCTTCAGTGATGACCAAATTGCATCCCAAGTATAGAATAAATATGAAACATATGATGACCATGAGAGTGGAAATACTTAAACATTCTTACTTGTAAAATGAAAATAGTAAACAACAAAGAATAAATACAAATGAAATTATGGCATCGAAACTTACTCGACAAAGATGAACGACAAAAGCATAGGTCAAATTGTGGGTGTAGGACTTGAACCCCGCAAAGTAAAAAAAATAGCTCAAACTGCGGGTGCAGGACCAAAACCCTGCAAAGTTGAAGCAAGAAACAAGCACCAATAGGTCCAACCGCAGGTGCAGGTCCTCAACCTTGCAAAGTTGAACCAAACAACAACAAGAAGCAACCGATGAACCAATGAACCAGTGAACAAGAAGAAGACATTGAACCAATAAACAATATATGTATCTTCAATGATGAATAAATTGCATTCCAAACATAGAATAAGTATGAAACATACGATGGCTATGCAACTAGCGGTGGACAACAATATTGTCCAAATTCACTGCAACATTGTATGGAAAAATTCGAGGAAAAATCTAATGTGAGAAGCATATTTAGGTAAACATTTAAGGCTATCACAGTTGTTTAAGAGCCTTGTGATATGAAAACATTTAATTTTTCATGCCTGTTTAAGGGCCTCACGCTATGTAAACATTTAATCTATCAAACCTATTCAAGTACCTCAAAAAGAGTGTCAATGCTCTAAAATTTCGGTATGTAAACATTTCAATACAAATAGAAATAATAAAAACATTAAAAAACAACATCGATGCTAAAAAAAATTGGTATGTAAACATTTCAATAAAAATTAAAAAATTAAAAAAGAGCGTCCAAGCTCAAAAAATTGGATATGTAAACATTTACAACATTGGGAACAACGAAGCTCGCAATATGACTTCCAATCTATTCTCCAATGAGATGATGACATATAAGGTTTTTTTTATTATATAAAAAATAATGGTTTTACTTCTATAGTTTGAACAATACAGTTGATGCGGAAATTTATAGTCAAAGAACATATTAATATGAAGTAAACGAATTATTGATCGCTATAGTCCCTCTATGCCTTCGGAAGGGACTAATAATAGAATGTAGAATGTTGATATTGAAAATTCATCCAATACTAACTATAAGGTTGAGAAATAATAGTAATGAAACAAATGATGTTTTTGTGTTTTGAGAGGCTATATCATTGAATACAAGAAGTAATTTAATGTACATAAAATTGTATGGATGGATACTTAAATAGTTTGATATTTTTTGAATCTTATAAATTATTTCCTTATAAGTGTTAAGAGAGCACTATATGGAGCACTTTTGATGTAGCTTAGTATGGATGGTTGTCCAATAATTAGAGAGTTTGGAGAGGTGGAATTTTAGAAGTGGGAATTTAACTTGAGAGTTACAACTTCACAAGTGTTATGAGGTAGCTTGATAGTTCTCTACCTAATCTAAAAATGCTTTTCAAATAGAAGAAACTTACTAAGTTTACTTTAAAGGTTTAGTTGTCAATCAAATTTTCAATAGTCTGTATTGTACCTTTAAGTGGATTGTTAGAGGATAATGATTCAATAATGTAATAAAGTCATGTTGTACAAGTGACTAGCCATCAATGTTGATTGTCATTAACATGGTTATTAATAAAAGGAAGTTAAATTAGGTCGTTAGGTTATTCATACACATAATATGAACTCTATAAAAGAGATTCAATGTCAATGTATTCATTGGAGTCATTGTAATAGAAGCATATATTTTGCAGAAGTCCACTAAGTATATTTCTAATCATATTTGCAAGCATTCTAGTGTGTTTAGAAAATAACAACATCATTTTTGGAAAATATTTGATACCTAATGTACCCATTTCGTTTCCCTTTTTTCCCACAAAAAATTAAATTATATGAGACATTGCAACTAGAAAGTTGCCAAAAGGTGATGGTGTACATCTATTTTTTTTTTCTTTTTCTCAAGGATTTTTGAGAATATGAGATGGGAAAAGACATATTTCATAGGATTGTTTTCTTTTTAAGTGCTAATGTTGATTGTAGAAGTGCTACTGAAAAATGCTATAACCTATTGTAGAACACTGCAACCAATGTAGAATACTCTATAGTTTGTTGTAGAAACTATAGTATTCTACATAATGTTATAGCATGTTCCATAACACTACAAATTGTTGGATGAATTCATGAATATGTGTCCCACTTTTTAGTGAAATATTGTGATGAAAAGTTTAATTTTACATTCTTTTTAAATTTAGGTAACACCGCGGGTTTTGAGCCCCCATATTAAATAATGTATTGTTACATTGCTGAGAGGCCAGAGTGCCCAAACAATTATTAAAAGGCTAGTGTTCCTAAGAAATGTAATGTTTGATCATTAATAATAATAAATACCTTGTTGGCTGCTAGACGGACAAGAACTAGAGTTACAAGGGGCTATGATTCCACAAGAGAGGGAGCTTGAGGGGATAAGTGTTTATTTCATGTTTTAATTACCCATTTTGTTTGATGGGGAGGAAATAAATTATGTAATATTCTTGGGGGAAGGCCAATTCCCATGAATTACAAAAAACCATCCCTGGTTTGGTGAAGGGGTTATCTCGTTGGATAATTCTCTCATTCACGTCCCCATTCTGGTGTAGTTGTTGGCCACCTCACGCATTCATTAACCCAAATTGTTCATTGTTCACCCTCTTTCATGGAGTCTACACTCCATTAATTTTCTTTACTCACTCATTCTCCTCATGCGTGTCTTGGGTCGGGAAAGGAAGACAAATTGTTGAAGTGCATGCATGGAATTATTGGCTATAGAGAGTGCTGGTATAATCCAACCATGATTGGAGGCCTGCATGTCTAAGATGCTTGGCCTGTGTCCATATTTTCTCACAGTTGGGAGTTCTAAGAGTCCCAACATGGATATTATGGACTAGCTACACTAGATCCCTAGAAGGAGAAGGACTTCCTGAGGGACGACATGGAAGAGAAGGGTGGGGGTCCATTCTATTGGGTGGTACAGGATGGGTAGAAGAGATATAGGTATTTGGATTGTTGTGAGTGCTGGAGAATCCCGTGAGATCTTGAGTGTTGACTGGTTTGGGAAGCCAAGTAACACTTTGGAACCATCCTTGTGGATTCATAGCCCTAGCTCAGGGGTGACATTGTTGTTGAGACTTGGAACAATCGTGTCTATGGTTGGGTGGAAAATCCTTGGTCTACAACCAGTCAATGGTTCTCTTCTATAAAAGATAAGTTCTCTATATAATGGTATTAATTACATGTGTATGAATTATTCTGTTGTGTATTTAATTATCATTGAATTCGATATATATATATATATATATATATATAAACACGCTTGTTGTGTATTATTGTGCATTTCATATGCTTCATTGTTTATATGCTTAGACTAAATCTTGATCAATGCATGAGAACCTTTCATGCATTCCCTATTGGGAAAAACAAGAGAAGGGATCCATTTAGTCCAAAGAAGGGACTTGTAGCTAACATGCTTGGTCTGTGGCTTGTTGGGTGTGTTATAGTTTGGTATCAGAGCTCATGGTTCCAATACTAAGCCTGGATGGGTCATGTGAACTGATATTGAATAAAAAATTTCATAGAAAAAATGAGCTACAGAGTGTTAGAAGGTGCTAAGAGCACACCTTAGCAGTGTTTGAAAGCTCAGGAGTTGCAGAGGTTCTGGAAGTCACGATGGTTGTAGGATCTATTTGGGAAGGATCTGTATCCCTCACAACCATGATATCTGGGAAGGGAGCATGGAGGTTAAACCCTCAAGTCCTTCGAACTTCACAAATTCGGCAATTTCAAGTTCCTTGTCATAAAAGAAGACTGAAGCCCCGAAACTCTGAAGTCTCGTAGTGAATCTACGTCGTAGATCACTGAGCCAACAAATATGGGCCATTGGGTCAAGAAAATATTATGAGGTGAAGCACAGTGGAGGAGATCAGACTCCATTTGTCTGATCAGCGTACTAGAAAGTGTGAGCCATAGATCTCGCGGAAGTTCAGAGGTTCAACACTCCAGGAGAAGTGAGTCCTTAAGTTGTTGGGAAGAAATCTCTCAAATTCCTAAACTCTGAAGTAAATCCAGACCATTCACATTCTAGGACACGTGTACAAAGAATAACAAGTGTTCATAAATTCATCGTTTGATAGTCCAGGGGTGTGGTGCTGTTCAACAATGAAAACCTCCGAAGTCTCAAACTTCAGAGTAAATCAAGACAGTTTGATTAACAAGGACACATGTCTCCAAATCAACCGTGTAGGGTTGCAACAATTCACAGATTCGACATTCGGTAGAAACATGGTCATGAGTCAAGATATCTGTCGAAGCCTGGAGCTACGAAGTGTCAAAGAAGAGGGTATGACATGGCATGATGACATCACCAGGAGTGAAATGGACCTCCCCTAGTCGTGCCATGTGTCAGTTGGAATGGTACGTTTGATGTCCATGTTGTACCATTAGAAGTCTGACATGTGGCAGTCATGTGTCACCATCTTACCCAGTGTCAAGTGTACCACATGGACCCTATAAGGTGAAGAGGTTCAGGATTCCGGTGATTTTGGGGTTTCGAAGTGTTCTGGTGGGAGATCTTCTAGAGAACTGAAGTCAAAAATATGGAGTGACATGGAGGAATGATGTCACCTGGGATGACGTAGACCTACCTTATACATTCCATGTGTCATCCTTATTTATGTTGTTCACAGAAACTTTGTGTCGGTTATGACTTGACAAGTGTCGCTCATAGTTGTGCCATGTGTTATCTTTGTGACTCTCAACACGTATTAGTATTGACACATAGTGATGATGAGATTATAGGAGTTCATAGGTCCGGTGGTTTGAAATTTTTTGAGTATGTTGTGGTTAGAACCTCGAAGTGAAAAGCCCCGAAGAGCTCTGCTAGTTCGACGTTTGAGAAGTATGATGCGTGGTATAGGTGAGACTTTTGAAGCCCCGAAGTGTTGGAGCTCCAGATAAGTGCAAGTTCATAACCATGGTCTTATATGATTGAGGGCTGAAGGAAAAGGGGTTAATTGCTTAATTTTGTTTTTGAAGGAGGAAAGGTGCTAAGGAAGGATTTTCCCCATGGTTTTGAGTCATGGTCACTTGGGAAAGTGGATTGAAAGGAACACATGTGAATAATTGATTTTTGTATCAACCCAGGGATAACATGAAGTGTTATTTTTATGTATTCGTCATGAATTAAAGGGACCCATAGAATTTTGTTTGGAAAATTTTGTCTGTTATATTCTTAACTCTGACAAAATGGTCACTTACATATTTTGCATAATTAAGGGATTTAAACATATAGTCTCAAAATGCATATTGAAGAAATGGAAGAAGAAGAGGGATCCTCCATCCATGAAAAATAGGTTGAAGTCCAGAATACCATAATTGGCAATGCAGAGACATAATCCAATGGATGCAAGGGCCGAGGGGAGCAAGAAACATTGTTAGAAACTATGAGAAGCTTGTAAAATAGAAGTGAAAATCTACAATGAAGACAATGAGAGGCCAATGAGAGAGAAAATTCAGATAAATGATTGAGTAATATAGAGCTTAAATCATTTGCCAGGACAAGCCAAGGATGGCTCAAGACAAGAGGAAGGAGGCATACATCATGAAAGAAGAGATGATCATGGAAGAGTTGGTTATTCCAGAAGTTCTAGAAGAGCTCATAGACACCACTCACCTATTTACCCAATAAGAAATTTGTATGCATCTGAATATTCCTTAAGTAGTACAGAGGTGTCTCCTCTTAAGCACCAAAGAAGGAGATATGAAGTGGACATTTTGAAAGGAGAGATGAGGAAGCTCAAGACACCATACTTTGATGGTGCAAGATAAAGGGAACATGATAATGAATCATGGTTTCTTGGACTCAAGAAATATTTCCAATTGCACAACTATTCATCAAATCTAGAAGCAAGAACTAGCACCTACCACTTACATGGGAAAGTTGCTATGTGGTGGGATCAATTGAAGAAAGTTGATAATGTTAATGAGAATAGGATCACTTGGAATAAATTCAAGAAGTATTTTCAGAAGGAGTATCACTTAGATCATTTCTACGACAAGAAAATGAAAGAGTTCTTTGAACTCGGGATGGGAAGCATGTCCATGGCATAATATGAGAAGAATTTCTTGGGGTTGTTAAAGTATGTTGTGTTTATAAACGATAAAAGGGTAAAAATGCAAAGGTTTTTGAGTGGGATACCATCCTTTTATAAATAAAATATTCGGTATGATGAGCCCAATACCATGAATGAGACCATCAGGAAGGCCAAGTACTTGTATGAGAAAGGCCAGGGAAGAGAGTCTATGAAGAAATATTGGAAGGATAAGAAGAAGGAGAAGTTTTATAAGAGGAAGAAGGGATTCAAACCACCTTTCAATAGAAATGAGATTAATAAAAATCAACAAGACCAGTATTCTAAGGATGAATCCAAGAAAGAAGACTCCTTGGGAAAAGGGAATATGACCAATCTATTGTTGGGTATGCAAGGAAGATCACCTGTACAAGGATTTCCCTCACAGAAAGGATAGAGAGAGGATGGTGTACAACATCCAAGAGGCGACAACAGTCAAAAACATGGGAAGAATTTATGCAGGCTTAGATGATCGACAAGAAGAACACTAATAAAATATGATCAAGGTGGAAGGTAAGATCATTAATCAACCTGTTGTTATTTTAATTGATTTAGGAGAAATTCATTGTTACATTGATCCTAAGATAGTGGATAGATTACATTTGGAGAAAAGTAAGATTGGGAAATCAAGTTTGGTTCAGCTAGCCACTGGAACCAAAAGGTGAATCTATGATATGGTCAGAGGTTGTTCCATAAGTCTTAATGGTGTGAACACTAGTGTTGATCTAAATATCATACCATTGGTGTCTTATGATATTATAATTGGAATGGATTGGTTTCACAAGCATCATGTTGTCCTATATTGTCATAGCAAGACATCTACATGTCTTGATGGAGATGGAAAATAGAGCACTGTGAAAGGTGTACCAAGAACCATCTCTATAAGGAAGATTTAAGCCTTACAATAGAAGAGATGTTTCAGAAAAGGGTGTAAGTTGTATGCAACCCATGTGGAGGAGCCAGAAAAGACAAAGGGTCCAAGCCTTGAATATTTCTTGGTACTACAAGAATTCGAGGATGTATTCCAAGAAATACCAGGTTTTCCACCAAAAACGGAAATAGATTTATCTATTGAATTAGTGCCAGGAGCTTCCCCGTTGTCAAAAAAACCTTACAGAATGTGCACACTAGAGTTAAAATAATTACAAATTTAGTTAGAGGATCTATTGAATAAAGGGTACATACGCCCAAGTGTTTCACCTTGGGGAGCACCCGTACTCTTTTTCAAAAAAAAATATGGAACCTTGAAGTTGTGTATTAACTTTGACATCTGAATAAGTCTACAATAAAGAACAAGTATCCTTTGTTGATACTGAGAGGGGGGTCAATCAGTATCAAGTACAATTTAAAACCTTTTTCAACTTATACTTAAACCATTCAACTATATCCAATGAGCAATGAACAATAGTATAAGAGTTACACCAATACACCATAATACACCATGCACAATATATGAGAAATAATCAATAGTTATTGTTCAAGGGAAGTAATGAATTCCAAAGGTAGCTTCATCTTCCAAATGTAAAGGGAGGGATAAAACTCCAAGAGGAAGATACAATCCTCTAATATCAAGAGAGAGTTGAACTCTCCATCCTTTCCCCTTCCTTCCACCCAATAATATATGAGAGATAATAAAACTTTACATTAAATCATCACTATCAACCAATCATCACATAGAACCTGATAATGCTTCCTGAGACTTCTTCAATTTATACAATTATTCAATTCTTGGAGTACTCTGATCTTGTAGATAATATTACTCAATGTATTCTCTGAAACTCCTCCAATTTTAACTCCTTGAATCCTCCCCAAAAAGAGGTTATAGAAAGAATGGTAGACTTTATTCAATTCTAGTCTATTCAGAAGATCCAACTTGTATAGCATGCCCCGCGCTCAATATTTAACATCCGATTCTAAAACTCACACACAAGAAACTAAAGTCTGTAATATTTCCAATGGAAGTTGTCCCACTTCATTTGGATTCTATATAAAGAAGTTATAACTATTTTACCCGGAACAACTGTTTATTGACTAGCTTCAGGACTAGTCACAAACCCTATCTTCCACAGAGTGTATCTCCATAATTATAGATAATAAAGAGATAAAATTTTTACCAGAGGAGGTACCTTGATATGTATTCTCAATATTATAGCGATTTCACCATCTGAATCATTCTAGAAAAAAAGTTATAGAAAAAATGGTAAGATGACCTGAAAATAACATACCTTAGAACACATCACCAAAAGACTTCATCCTCGCTTGAAATCCGACCTTCTTTACTGCTTATTTCCTCTAAAATTTGACTTGTATAAAATGAATGTATAATGATGTTTATTTATACCATTTATGTCACTTCCTTTTAACATTAGGGCTGACCTGACACTTTCTTATTTTGTAATTCTTTTCTTTAATTATCTTCAGGGCC
>ML782794.1:203769-224643 GCA_009831015.1 Picea engelmannii
ACCGGAAATGACATGACAAGAAATATCCATATAGGATATTTTCCCTGAAAAATTCACTTTCCTTCATCTCATTATTCCATAATTAAGCATGGGTTCTCTTACTCCACAAAGCGTCTTCCCATGAGGGCTTTCACCATAAGGGGGACACTTTGGAGTTCATCCATATTTACTTCTTATCAACCATGAAAAAACAATAATGAGTCATATTTACATCAAACACTATTGGGTCCATTACCCAAACCTTTGTGCTATGGGTCTTTCTTCAAGGGTTGACATCAATGACAACTAACCTTAATCAACAGTGTAGGTACCATTTTAGGTGAAGAAGCAATATCTGATTTATCTTCTGCAATCTAGTTTTGTTGGATAGAAGGTGTGTAGGGTGCAGTGGTTGTAGTGGTATTTTTTGCATCCTTTAAATAGACTGTGAAGATGATGAATTTTTCATTATGAGAGATGACCTTGTGACACTGTTTTAGTCGAAAAGTAGTTGGAACTACCTCTGGTATCTGATAGAGTTGACCTCCTAGAGAAATAATGACACTATGGGGTCTAGACTTATAAACAACATGAATTTTTCACATATATGGATGGCTCAAAACAACATCACAGAAATAAAGATGGGAAACATCACACACGAAATCATCCTTGAAGGGTTGGATGCCCTAAGATAGGAGACATTGATGGCTGACACAAAGATCTTATCCCTAGTGAAGCCACTCGATGTTGTATAGCTGCGGGTGTGGTGTTGTCGAAAACCCCAATTGTTTGATGACCTCAACTGAGATGAGGTTATTTTGGATTGAGTTATCAACAATGAAATGAAATAGGGTCCCCTTCACCCACATCTGTGAATGGAAGAGGTTCTCCCCCTCTTCAGGATCTACTAGTTCTTCTAGTTAAATTGTTGTGGTCCTGATAGTAGTAGTGGGGTGTGCGTCAATGATCTGTCTATTTTTAATTTTTTCTGGATTGGATTCAGAATCAGGGTTCACCTCCATCTCTTCGACCTCGACCACCAATGATTGTTTCAAGAGACATTCATCGGTGTTGTACTAGGGAATTTTGTGGAAGTCGCACCACTTCCCAATTTCATTCTTCATATTTCCTTTTCCCTTCTTGTCCTGTGTCTTGGACTGGTGTTCTAGAGGCTACTAGTTAGGTCCATATTTACCATGATTTGATTTTTGCATATTTGTAGACCTGAATTCCCATTTGTTTTGGTGCCTAAATTTATGCTCGATTTTGACAACATATCGATAGGCATCTCCCAATGATGAGATGTTTAGGAAATCCATTTTGGTTTGGATGTACCTATGCGAGACCCATGGTATTTCATATCTAGATGTCACTCAAAGTATTTGATATTGTAACACCCTAGGTTTAGAACCCCCATTTTTAAATAATGTATTGTTGCAATGATGAGAGGCTTGAGTGCCCAAACAATTATTAAAGTGCTAGTATGCCCAAGAAATGTAATGTTTTGATCATTATTAATAATAAACACATCGTTGGTTGCTAGACGAACAAGGACTAGAGTTATAGGGGGATATGATTCCACAAGAGAGGGGGATTGACGGGAAAAATGTTTATTCCTATGTTAATTACCTTTTTTTCCTAAGGGAGGGGATCGGTTACGTGAGCTTCTTGGGGAACGCCAGGAGGTTCTTGATTCCCCAAGAAAAATACTTAAAACCATCTCTGGTCTTATTATGGGGTTGGTCATTGGCTTATACACTTCTTCACTACTGTATTCATACTATTCTTTCCCTCACTCCCTTTCATGCACTCACTCACCCATTCATTGATCCATCCCCACCTGCGTCTCGGTTGGGTAAGGGAGAGGAACTGTTGAATATTAGCAATGGGATAGTTGGCTGTAATGGTTGTTAGTGCAATCCATCCATGACTTGGGGCCTACATGTTTGAGATGCATTGGCCTATGCCCTGTTTTTCTCACAACTGAGTCCTAAGAGTTCCAGCATTGAGATTCTAGACCAGTTGTACTGGAGGCCCTAGAAAAAGGAGAAAGGTTGTCTGAGGGGCTGCATGGCAGAGAAGGGTGGAGGTCCATTCTCTTATGTGGTACAGGTTGGGTGGAAGAGAGTTGGGTACTTGGATTTTTGTGGGTGCTGGGAAACCTATGAGAGCTTGAGAGATGACTGGTTTGAGAACCCAAGTACACTTTGGAACCTTCCTTGTGGATTCATAGCCCTGGCTCAGGGGTGACACTGTTGTTGAGATTTGGAGAAGTGGTGTCTATAGTTGGGTGGAACGTCCTTGGTCTGCATCCAGTTGGTGTCACCTTTTTATAAAGATAATTTTTCTCTGTTGTGATATTATTATCTATGTATGAATGTATTCCGCTGTGTATTTTAATTATCGTTTAACTAAATCTTAGATTATGCATGCTTGCTGCATATTGTTGTGCATGTCGTTAAATATTTTATCTTATGCATCCTTATTAAAGAGAGAAGGTACCTATAAGATTACGAAGTCCAAGGGTGGGATTGAAGGTAGCATACCCCATCCTATGGGTGGCTGGAGATGTTACAAATTGGTATAAGAGATTCTGGTTGAAACACCGGGCTAGTATGGGTCGGGTTTGTTGTTCATAATCTCATGGTCGATATCGAACTCTAACCGCGAAGTTGAAAAGATCAGGAGGAATGGCGTTGCAGAATCTACACAGGAGTTAGATCATCAGAGATCCATTGTAAGGGGTTCGAAGGATCGTTACCGTCCCCCTTCAAATTCGGGAGCGATCGTCATTCTAGGATCAAAAGAGATCAGGGATCATTGGATGGGAGGACAGGTGAACACGAGTCATCTGATGAAAAGGGAGCAAGGGTTAAGGTCACAAACATCAGATCCCATTGGAGAGAGAGATCAACAGGAAGGAGGCATTGTGGGGAACCAAGTTGCACATGAGATAATTCCCCAAGGAGGTCCTGCAATCCAAACCACGGTTTCACCGAGGGGTTATGTGTCAGCGTCAAGAGAATTATGGGGAGAAAAGAGGGTTACTCCAAACTGTCGATGAGTTCCCCCACAAAGTGAAAGGCATGCAGTGATGTGACATGTTAGTACTCAAGCAATGAACCTCCGGAGAGCAGAAGTATCCCGGAACCGCCGAAGTATAGGAGGACATATGTCAACTGATCATGTGCTTTGGGTGAAAGAACTCTGAGAAAATTCAAGTGAGGTGAAGTTGATAGTTGAGATTTTCGGACCCCAGAGATTTGAAGTGAATCGTAGCCATCTGATCCAGGAGGACACGTGGAAAAAATCCACAAACTTCGGGGAAAAATGAAGTTTGAGGGTTGAGATTTCTGAAATCCGAAGATGCAAAGAAATCGTAGCCGTTGATCCCTGGGCGACACTCGTTAGTATATCACGAGATTCAAATAAAAAAAAATTGGAAAAATTTGAGGTTTGAGTCTTCCGAAGTCCGAAGGCCTGAAGGAATTGCAGTCGTTCATCCTTGCAGTGGTAACCTCTGAAGTCTTGAAGTTTCAGGTTAATATGGGTCGTCTGATAAGGGAGACACATGGCAATAGTTTGGTCGGTTCGGGAAATCAGATTTTGGGAGAATTGGAAGTGTGTTAGTGTGGAAACTCCCAAAGTCCTGAAGCCCAAAGAGCCGAAGTAGTGTGGCACGATGATGTCACCAGGAGGTGATGTGGACCTCGAAATTTCTAAAGTGGCGTGGCTTGTGGACATCACCAAGGATGACATGGACACAGGGGATGTGTGCCATGTGTCAGTAAGTTTTGAGCATGCAGATGATTGAAATGTCAGCTAGGATGTGACACATGTCACATGCCTAATTGGACCATGTCTCAACTTATAATATTTCTCTACATGGTGATGGATCATGGACTTCGGAGAAATTACTCCGAGAGTTTTCATTTGAGAGTTGAAACTCTCAAAGCCCAGAAAGCCGGAGACACGAAGTAAACGTCGATCATTGGATCATTCAGAGTAGACCTGAACCATCATATCGAGAGAACATGTGGCGTGAAGATGTGGATTATGGGTAGGGAATCGAAGTAAACGACAATCATCGGATCATCCGAAGTAATTCCCCACTGTTCGATTCAAAAGGATGCATGGAAGAATCCCACGTATTTCAAGGGAAGTAAATTTTGAGACTTGAGAATTCTGAAGTCTGCAATTTCGAAATGACCACAACCGTCAATATGGGAGAGGTAAATATGAACCATTGGTTCCCTAGAGGTAGATCTAGGTCATTCATTTAGAAGCACCATCAATATCACGAGATCAATAGTCACCTCACATTGCGGGGACAGGAGGTTCTCTGGCTTTACGAATCCAAGGGTGGGTCACAATCAAGACCATGGTTTTGGAAAAAGGACATATGGTGGCTCGAGCTGAATTGTGGTGTGAAAAGTAGTTTGGTTCCAAGCCACCTTTGAGCGTGTCCACAATCACGCATCTACGTGAAGTCATCGGCTAAGGTCACATCTAAGGAGGGGCCAAGAGAAAAGGAACTAGCACCAAATCTGATATTTTCACAAGGGAGAACCAAAAGGTCGTGGGGGCCATCGCACCTGTGCCAGAAAGATGGAAGGGCCTATGTTTAGATACAGAACAAAACCATCAAGCTTTCAGAGAGACAATTCATCTCGGGATTGAAGACCCTTGACTGGGAGGTCGTGTAGCCTTAGGAGAGAAGGGGGTCTTCATTAAGAAGCAAAAGGAACTGTAGCATTGTTGACAATTTTGTTTATCATATGCGTAATTCTAACAAAATGGTCTCTTTCACATTTTTCATAATTAAGGGGCTTAAGCACATCATCTAAGTATGCATATTGAGGAAATGGAAGAAGGCGAGGGAGTGATGCAGGAGCATCGTTGGCAAGTGCACAGAGGTGGGACCACTTAACATGTGTGAGTTCTTCTACAAATTCAACATTGACAGTTGCAGCCGATTTTTGAAATCCGCCTTCACTCAGTGCTGGAGTTCACCTTTGGAGGCACGCTTGAACCGGTGCCGAATTTTACCCTTTGAGGCACATTTTGAAAATTGTAAACAGAGCAGGAGTTTCCACTTCGGCTCTGGAATGCGACTGAACTAAGATAGCGTAGGATGAATTTTAGAGTAGGAAACTAGGCAGGGGAAACCCTAGAAACATTTTTGAGTTATGTAGAAGTTTGTACACCCAGTTAGAAAGGAGAGAAGGAATACAAAGAGAAATTAGCTGTAAGAGAGAACTGCAAAGTTTGCAGGAGATCTCAGTGTTTTTGAGTTAATGTAAATTTGAATGTATTCTGTAGCCATTGGGCACTTGTGAATATAATAGAATGGAAAATTGATCCAAATTCATGGTGTGTGGACTGTGTGCATTTTCTTGTCTTTTCTATTTACATGAACAAGGGGATGGAACTATGAGCTTTTCCAGTTTCAATTGTTTCTCTTTATTGGAAGCTCTACAAGGTGTGCATTGAGCCAGAGAGGAACGTAAGGAGATCAGGAGTAATTTCTTTGCGAGAAATACCATGGATCTAAGTTATTGAAATCCCTCAAACGTAAGGAGTGCGTGGGAAATCGAAGTCTGAACCAGACAAAGCTCAGGAGGGATAACACTTCAGAAAGTGTTATCAAGATCCAAGAACTCATTCCCTAGAAGGAACAAAGACTGATTCTTCAAAGACTTAGAAATATTCTAAGTCTGAAGTGAGTAAAAGCTCAGGAGGAAGAACATCGTCGAGAGTTGGATTGCAGTGGAAGATCCTGCAGACCATCTGACTTGAGGGAGAAGCGTAGGCTTTAACGCTCCGTAGATCTGGGAGGGGAGATCCCGAAGATCTGAATGGACGGTGGAGATTCCTTGAGGAGAAACGTTGTAACCCCGCCAACCATTGGATAAAGTGGAGCTGCGAGGAGGTTAGCGGTGAGGGATTTTTGACGTCCAAAGCATTTCGGAACTTTGATATTTTGGTAACTGGGGATTCGAAAGTCAAAGGAGCGGGACTCTTGCATCGCGATTCCCCGAATCGCGAAATCCTGAAAGAACGAGCACCAAGGCATTTCGGTATTTCGACAACTGGGAACCCAAAAGATAGAGGAGCGAGATCCTTGCATAGCGATTCCTCGAATCGTGAAATCCTGAAAAAAACGAGCGCCAAGGCATTTCGGTATTTCGGCAACTAGGAATCTGAAAGACAGAGGAGAGGGACCCTTGCATCATGATTCCCCGAATCGCGAAACCCCGAAAGAGCGAACACCATGAAATTTCGGTACTTCGAAAACTGGGATTTCCAAGGAGAAGAGATATCCCTTGCACCTAGGTTTTGCGAAACACAAAAAACCGAAAGAATAGGCACTGGGAAATTTTCGACATTTCGGCAACCAGGGATCCCAAAGAGTAGAGATATCCCTTGCATTTTTATTTTTTGAAATGCGAAAACCCAAAGGAATCGGTGCTGGGACATTTCATCATTTCGGCCACCGGGGGTTTGAAGAATGAAGGGACGGGACGCTTGACTTGTGAAGTTACGGTCCCCGATAAGCACCCTTTTTGGCTTAGTGCAAGGTCACGGATCTTGGTCGTGTGCCATGGTATCTCACACTTGATAATTGGGAAATCCAACCGAGCATTAGTGAGGGACCTATGTGTTCGTTCGAAGGGTTCCAGTTTGGAACTAGAAGAGCCATTTCGGATCCCGAATCGGAAGATCATGAGCGAGATTTCGTGTATCCCTGAGGAGGGATAGGGGGTCTGCATCAAGTGGTATCAAAGCCTCAGTTTTTCATCTGTAGACTTCAGACGAAGGAGAAAAATAAGGAGACAAAGAACTCAAAGTTGTACTCTGTGTGTGACAGATAGTCAACATAATGCTGCCAAGAAGACGAGAGCTTCCTTTAGCCAACCGTGTTGTAGAGAGGGAGATGTGAGAGCTTTTTGCCCGATTGGAAACCATGAAAGTAGCACAGAGGAGAGCACCTGACGTTGGGGATGTCAGTGATGAAGAAAGTGAAGAGGTTGAGGTTGAAGAAGCTGCAAGAGAGGATGATGCAGAAGAACATTTGTTGAGAACAGTTTCCAGATTGGGAGACAGAGCTAAGATAGAGGTCCCCATGTATGAGGGAAATCTAGATGCTAGAGAACTGTTGGACTGGATAAGGTCCATGGAAAAACACTTCGACTATGAATATGTCAATGAGATGAAGAAGGTGAAGTAGGCAGTCACCAGGCTAAAAGGGCATCCAACACTGTGGTGGGATGAACTGCAGGCTGAGAGGAGAAGTAAAGGAAAATAGAGGATAAAGAGTTGGGACAGGATGGTAGCCAAACTAAAGGCTAAGTTCATACCCAAAGACTACCAGATCAATCTGTCCAGGAAGCTACAGAACCTAAGACAGAAAGGGATGATAGTCAAGGAGTACATCGAGGACTTCTACCGGTTGAACATCAGAACTGGACAACGAGAGAGAGATGAAGAAAGAGTCACCAGATATATAAATGTATTGAGATATGAAATCCAAGATGAACTTAGCATGATGTTAGTGAGGACTGTGGAATATGCTTATCATTTTGCGCTGAAGGCAGAGGAGAATCTAGCCAAAAAAAAAAACCAACGAGGAAGAGACAAAGGCTCAATCCCAAGAAAAAGAAAGGGATTTAACTGTGACAGAGCACATCAGTCTAAGGATGAGGCTGAGAAACCACACAATCACTCAGAACAAGGAGGAAGTTCATGAGGAAGACATAATGGTGGAAGAAACTCTTCTAGAGGAAGAGGCGGAGGAGGAGTAAGGTGCTATAACTATGGAAATATAGGGCACATGTCTTGGGAATGTCCCAAGAAGAATAAGGAAGGAGGATAAGCTCACATTTCAGAAGCACAATGAAGAGATGTTGAGGAAGAAGGAGCAGAGGATGGATCATCCCTGATGTTGAGAAAAATTCTCTTAAAACCAGAGGCAGAAATTGAAAAGACAGTGCAGAGAAACAGTTTCTTCAGGACAGCTTGCAAGACTAAGGATAAAGTATGCAAGGTGATCATTGACAGTGGGAGTACTAAAAACCCAGTATCCATAGAGATGGTGGAGAAATTGGAGCTAAAGACAACTGGACATCCAAGGCCATACAAAGTCTCATGGTTGCAAAAATGACACCAGGTAACGATCGCTAAACAATGCCTGGTTGAAATTAAAATAGGAGGATATAAAAATGAAATCCTATGTGAAGTAATTCCCATGGACGTATGCCACATTCTATTGGGAATACCATGGATGTTTCACAGAAATTTCATTCACGATGGAAGGAAGAATACATATGCATTGGAGAAGAATGGTAGGACGCATATGTTGCTGCCAATGGAGGAGGAGGGAGTGAAAGAGGAAGCCAACACAAGCATACTTCTCATGAGTGGGAAGGAACTCCTGAAAAAAGTCAAGGAAGAACAAGTGATGCAATTCGCTGTGGTGAGGAAGCCCAGAGTCATCCTTACGAGTACATAAGTGGATGATTTACCTGAAGAAGTTCAAGAGCTGTTGGATAATTTTGTTGATATAGTGGTGGATGAGCTGCCAAACTCATTGTCGCCCATCAGGAGTATCAATCATCATATTGACTTGATACCAGGAGAAAGCCTGCCAAACAAAGCAGCGTATAGATTAACACCTAGAGAGAATGAGGAGGTGAGGAACCAAGTCCAAGAGTTTCTAGATAAAGTTTTAGTCAGAGAAAGTTTGAGCCCATGCACAGTACCAACTGTGTTAAGCCAAAAGAAATATGGAGGATGGAGAATGTGCATAGACTCAAGAGCCATCAACAAGGTCACCATCAGGTATAGATTTCCTTACCGAGAATGGATGACTTAATGTATTGCTTAAGTGGAGCAAATTTCTTTTCTAAGATAGATCTGAAAAGTGGATATCACTAGATCAGGATGAGAGAAGGTGATGAGTGGAAAACAACCTTTAAGACGAATGAAGGTCTATATGAGTGGTTGGTTATGCCATTTGGCTTAACGAATGCCCCTAGCACTTTTATGAGGCTGATGAATGAAATTCTAAAATATTTCATTGGCAAGTTTGTGGTTGTATATCTGGACAATATACTGATCTTTAGAAAGACTAAAGAGGAGCATTTGAGACACCTAATGCTAGTAATGAGGAGGCTACAACTGGAGAAGATACTAATCAATATAAAGAAGTCCTCTTTTATGAAGATATAACTCATTTATTTGGGTTTCGTGATCTCTTTGAATGAACTAAAGATGGATCCAGAGAAGGTGAAAGTGATCAAATAATGGTCTTCACCAAGGAGCATGTTCGAGGTAAGGAGATTTCATGGTTTAGCAAGTTTTTATAGAAAGTTCATTAGAGACTTCAGTGGGATTTGTGCACCCATGATGGATACAGTAAAGAAGCGGCACAAGTCTTTTAAATGGACAGAGGAGGCCGAAAGGAGCTTCAATATACTAAAGGAGAAGATAACGGAATGACCAATTCTGGTCTTGCCAAATTTTGAAAAGACATTTAAGGTAAGATGTGATGCAAGTGGAGTTGCAATAGGAGCAGTTCTGAGTCAGGAAAATCGACCTATTGCTTATTTCAGCGAGAAGCTGAATGAGACTAAGAGGAAATACTCCACATACGACAAGGAGTTTTATGCCATAATTCAAGCTTTGAAGAAATGGAGGCATTGTCTTGTCCTGCAAGAGTTTGTCTTGTTCAACGATAACCAAGATTTACAATTCATAACCCGATAAGAAAAGATGAATCAGAGGCATGCAAAATGGGTTGAATTTATTCAAAATTTTACTTTTGTCATAAAACATATTGCTGGGATTATTAACAAAGTTGTCGATGCATTAAGCATGAGATGTTTAATTCTGCAAGAATTCCAGGTGGAGACCTTGGGGTTTGAACACCTTAAGGATATGAATTGTGATGATACAGATTTCAAGGAGGCCTATGAAGCATGTACAAGCCCTGTATTGAGAGATAGAAGTCAATGCACAAAGTATATGGTTCAGGAAGGATTGTTGTTCAGGGGAAATCAATTGTGCATACCAAGATGCTCAATGAGGGACAATCTTCTGAAGGAGAAGCATAATGGAGGATTGGCTAGACATTTCGGCCATGATAAAACGTTTTCATAGTTGAGAAGTTCATACTATTGGCCAGGTATGAGAATGGAGGTGATAAAGTTTGTGAACAAATGTAGGATCTGCCAACATGCAAAGGGGAAAAGACAGAACACTCGATTGTATCAACCATTGCCAATACCAGAGAGGCCTTGGGATTCAATAAGCATGGATTTTGTGTTGGGATTGCCAAGAAAACAAAGAGGATTTGATTCCATATTTGTGGTGGTGGATAGATTTTCAAATATGGCACATTTCATCCCATTCCAGAAGACCATTGATGAAACACATGTTGCAAATCTATTTTTCAAAGAAGTTGTGAGACTTCATGGTCTACCCAGGAGCATTGTCTCGGATAGAGACACAAAATTTGTTGGTCACTTTTGGAGGACGTTGTGGAAGAAGATGGGGACATATTTGTCCTTCAGCTCAGCTTATCACCTTTAGACATATGGGCAAACTGAGGTGGTAAATAGAAGTTTGGGAAACTTATTGAGAAGCCTGGTTACTGAACACCATAACCAGTGGGATCAGATTCTTCCACAAGAAGAATTTGCATACAATGACTCACCAAACAGAAGAACTGGAAGGAGCCCATTCCAAATACTCTATGGAATGCAACCCAAGGGAGTTTCTAAGTTAAGGGACTTTGAACAGGGAGAGATCAGAAGCGCTGGAGTAGAGGATTTTGCTGCTAAAATGCAGAGACTCCATAGTCGGATCAAAGAACAATTACAGAGTTCTAATCAGAAATACAAACAAAGAGATGATCAACATCGCAGGGAAGTTCAATTTGAAGTGGGAGATCAGGTTTTAGTACATCTCAAGAAGGAAATGTTCCCTAGAGGAACATATAACGAATTGAAGATGAAGAAGATAGGACCATGTAAGATCTTGAGGAAGTTTGATGAAAACGCCTATGAGATCGAGTCGCCAGATGGTGTGGGAATTTCACCCATATTCAATGTTTCATACATGTATCCTTACAGGAAATATGACACAGAAGGGTCAGAAGATCAAGGAAAGATTCAATGGGAGAAATAGATGCCTGTGGCAGAAAAGCCACAGATGGAGAAAATTGTGGATCAGAGGATTGACAAAAAGACCGAGAGGAAGACTTATTTTGAGTATCTAGTCAAATGGAAGGGACACCCAATAGAATATGCCAGTTGGGAAAATGAAGCTGCTATCCAGAAGAAGGGAAAATCAGTAGAGGAGCTCATGGACATGAATCCATGAATTTTTGTCAAGGGGAGTATGATGCAGGAGCATCGTTGGCAAGCACGCAGAGGTGGGACCACTCAACACGTGCGATTTCTTCCAGAAGTTCAACGTTGACAGTTGCAACTGATTTTTGAAATCCACCTTCACTCAGCCCCGGAGTTCACCTTTGAAGGCATGCTTGAATTGGTGTCAAATTTTACCCTTTGAGGCACGTTTTGAAAATTGTAAACAGAACAGGAGTTTCCACTTCGGCTCTAGAATGTGACTGAACTAAGATAGCGTAGGATGAATTTTAGAGTAGGCAAGTAGCCAGGGGAAACCCTAGAAACATTTTTGAGTTATGTAGAATTTTGTACACCCAGTTAGAAAGGAGAGATGGAATACAGAGAGAAATTAGTTGTAAGAGAGAACTGCGAAGTTAGCAGGAGATCTCAGTGTTTTTGAGTTACTGTAAATTTAAATGTATTTTGTAGCCATTAGGCACTTATGAATATAATAGAATGGAAAATTGATCCAAATGTATGGTGTGTGGACTGTGTGCATTTTCCTGTCTTTTCTGTTTACATGAACAAGGGGATGGAACTGTGAGCTTTTCTAGTTTCAATTGTTTCACTTCATTGGAAGCTCTACACGATGTGCATCGAGCCAGAGAGGAATGTAAAGATATCATGAGGAATTTCTCTGTGAGAAATACCATGGATCTGAGTTATCAAAATCCCTTAGATGCAAGGAGTGCGCGGGAAATCGAAGTCTGAACCAGACAAATCTCAAGAGGGATAATTCCTCGAAAAGTGTTATCGAGATCCAAGAACTCATTCCCTGGAAGGAACGAAGATCGAGTCTTGGATCGTGGCAGAAGATTTTGCAGACCGTCCGATTTGAGGGAGAAGCGCAGGTTTTAACGCTGCGTAGATCCAGGAGGGGAGATCCCGAAGATCTGAACGGATGGTGGAGAGTCCTTTAGGAGAAACGCTGAAACCCTCCCAATCGTTGGATAAAGTGGAGCTGCGAGGAGGTTAGTGGTGAGGGATTTTTGACGTCCAAAGAATTTCGGCATTTCGATAACCAGGGATTCGAAAGTCAAAGGAGCGGGACTCTTGCATTGTGATTCCCCAAATCATGAAATCCAAAAAGAATGAGCGCCAAGGAATTTTGGTATTTCAACAACCGGGAACTTGAAAGACAAAGGAGCGGGATCCTTGCATCGCGATTCCCCGAATCGCGAAATCCTGAAAAAAATCAGCGCCAAGGAATTTGGGTATTTCGGCAACCGGGAATCCGAAATACAGAGAAGCGGGACCCTTGCATCATGATTCCCCGAATCACGAAACCTCGAAAGAGAAAACACCAGGACATTTCGGTACTTCGACAACCAAGATTTCCAAGGAGTAGAGATATCCCTTGCACCCAAGTTTTGTGAAACGCGAAAACCCAAAAGAATATGCGCCAGGACATTTTCGGCAACCGGAGATCCAAAAGAGCAGAGATATCCATTGCATTCTGATTTTTTGAAACACGAAAACCCGAAGGAACCAGTGCTGGGACATTTCGGCATTTCGACAACTGGGGGTTCGAAGAACAAAGGGACAAGACGCTTGACTTGTGAAGTTCCGATCCCTGATAAGTGCCCTTTTTGGCTTAGCGCAAGGTCATGGATCTTGGTGGTGTGTTGTGGGAGCTCATGATTGGCACTTGGAAAAGCCAACCAAGCATTAGTGAGGGACCTATGTGTTCAATCAAAGGGTTCCAGTTTGGAACCAGAAGAGCCATTTCGTCTCCCGAACCGGAAGATCCTGACCGGGAGGTTGTGCAACCCTGAGGAGGGATAGGGGGTCTGCATCAGGGAGCCTCCATTCATGATAAGGAGGCCGATGGCCATAATACCAGAGTTGGTAATGCAGAGACAGAGTCCAATGGACGCAAGGGAAAAGAATAACATTAAACGTTAATAGAAACTGTAAGAATCCTAAAGATGGAAGTGAAGAGCTACAAAGAAAACAATGAGAGACTGATGAGAGAGCAAAGTCAGATAAATGCTCGAGTGGTGTAGAGCTTAAATCAGTTGTAGAGACAAACGAAGAAGGGATCAAACTGAATACAAGAGGAAGAAGGTAGGTTTCATGAAATAAGGGATGATCGAGGAAGAGCTAGTTATTCCAGAAGTAATAGAAGAGCTCATGGAAACCACTCACCTCCTTACTGCGAAATAAATTTTTATGCATCGGATGATCCCGTAAGAAGTCCAGAGGTGTCTCTTGTCAGACACCAAAAAAGGAAACAAGAGGTAGATAGTTTTCAAGGAGAGATGAGGAAGCTCAATCCAACTTCCTTTGAGGGTCAAAGAGAAAGGGAAGATGATGTTGAAGCATGGTTTCTTGGTCTCAGGAGATATTTTCAGTTGCATAACTATTCATCCAACATGGAAGCCAGGATTTCCATCTACCATTTACATGAGAAAGTTGCAATGTGGTTGGACCAAATGAAGCAAGTGGAGCACATTAATGAGAGTAGGATCACTTGGAAGAAGTTCAAGAAGTACTTCCATAAGGAGTACCTCTTAGAGCATTTTTATGACAAGAAAATTCAGGAGTTCTTTGAAATCAGATTGGGAAGCATGACTATGGAAGAATACGAGAAGAAGTTCTTGGGATTGTTAAAATATTTTAGGTTCATTGGTGATGATAAGGTGAAAATACAGATATTTCTAAGTGGACTGCCAACCTTTTATAAGGAAAATATAAAGTATGATGAACCCAAGACCTTGACTAAGGCCATGAGGAAGGATAAATACATGTATGAGAAAGGTCGGGGAACAAAATCCCTGCAGAAATATTGGAAGGACAAGAAGACTGAGAAGTCCGATCAGAGGAGGAAAGGATTCAAACCTCCTTTCAATAGGAATGAGCCTAATAGGAATCATCCAGATCAATATGCTAAGGGTGATTCCAAGAAGGAATATTCCTTGGGAAAAGGGGGAAGACAACCAGTCCAATGTTGGGGATGCAAGGAAGATCACTTGTACAAGGATTGCCCACACAGAAAGGACGGAGTGAAGACTGTGCACAACATCCAAGAGGCTACAGCATTCGAAGATATGGGAATAATCTATGCGTCTTTAAATGATCGACAAGCAGAGTACCAATCCAATATGGTTGAGGTGGAAGGTAAGATCATAAATCATCCTATTTCTATTTTGATTGATTCGGGATAAATTCATTTCTACATTGATCCTAAGATAGTGGATAGATTTAATTTGGAGAAAAGTAAACTTGGAAAAGCAAGTTTGGTTTAGTTAGCCACTGGAACCAAAAGAAAAATCCATGATATGGTCAGAAGTTGTTCTTTAAGTCTTAATGGCATGAATACTAGTATGGATATAAATATCATACCATTGGGGTTTTATGATATTCTGATTGGAATGGATTGGTTGGACAATCATCATGTTGTCCTAGATTGTCATAACAAGACATTTATATGTCTTGATGGAAATGGAAAACAGAGCACTGTGAAAGGAGTTCCAAGACCCATCTCTATAAGGGAGATTTCAGCCTTATAATTGAAAATATGTTTTAGGAAAGGATGTCAACTATATGAAGCTCATGTGGAAGAGACAGATAATACAAAGGGGACAAGCCTTGAAGATTTATCAGTGCTACGAGAATTTGAATATGTATTCAATGAAATACCAAGATTTCCACCAAGGAGGGAGATATATTTCTCAATTGATTTAGTGCCAGGAGCTTCCCTAGTGTCAAAAACACCTTAAAAAATGAGCACACCATAGTTAAAATAATTACAAATGAAGTTGGAGGAATTGTTGAAGAAAGGGTACATACGTCTAAGTGTTTCACCTTTTGGACCACCAGTAATTTTTGTCAAAAACAAGGATGGAACGTTGAGGTTGTGGATTGACTTCTGATAGTTGAACAAGTACACTATAAAGAACAAGTATCCTCTACCCTAAATTGATGACCTCTTTGATCGGCTAACAAGAGAAAAGATATTTTCAAAAATTGACCTGAGGGCAGGATACCATTAGGTAAGAATCAAGGAAGAAGACATTCATAAGACAACCTTTAGGACCAGGTATGGGCATTATGAATTTGTAGTGCTGCCATTTGGACTGACCAATGCACCAACTGTCTTCATGTGCTTAATGAATGGCATATTCACAAATTATTTGGATAAGTTTTTCATAGTATTCCTGGATGGCATAATTGTCTATTCTAAGTTTGAATAGGAGCATGAACATCACTTAAAACTAGTATTGCAAGTATTGAGAGAACATCAGTTGTATGCCAAGTTGAGTAAGTGTTCTTTTTATCAAAAGAAGATCCATTACTTGGGACACATTATTTCAGAGCAAGGCATAACCGTAGATCCATAGAAGATCAAATCCATTAGAGGATGGCCAACACCCAGTAATGTGTCAGACGTCAGATATTTTATGGGATTAGTTGGCTACTAAATAAGGTTCATAGTAGGGATCTCTAATATTTCTCATCCCATCACTTCCTTTCAAAAGAAGGGAACTAAATTTGAATGGACACTCAAGTGTGAAAATAATTTTAATCTGTTGAAGGAATTACTTACTAGTGCACCTGTGTTAAAGATTGTTGACCCAAATGAAATTTTTGTGGTATGTACAAATTCATGTAAGGAAGGACTTGGGGGAGTCCTCACACAAAATGGACATGTCATTGGATATGAGTCCAGAAAGATTAAGGAACATGAGAGGAAATATGCCACCCACAACTTGGAACTTGCTACCATTGTCCACGCCTTGAGGATGTGGAGGAATTATCTCATGGGGAATAAATTTGAATTAAGGAAAGACCACATTGGCCTGAAGTATATTTTTGAACAACCGACCTTGAATGCCAGGAAAACAAGATGGCTGAAATTTTTAAGTGAATATGAATTCGATATCAAGCATATCAAAGGAAAGGAAAATAAAGTTCTGATGCACTTAGTAGAAGAGTGCATCTCATGCATGATACTGTTGTCATAATGCATCAGTTAGAATTGAAGAGAAGAATTCTAGATGGTCTTGTTACAGATCAACATTACCTACAGGTAAAGGAAAACTTACAACAAGGAAATGTAAAACAGAAAATAAAGGAGTATGAGATAAAGGAAGACAGATTAGCCATGCATAAAAATACAATCTATGTTCCTAGTTCTGAGGAACTGAGGAATTTGGTACTGAAGGAAATGCATGATGTTCCTTATAGTGGACATCTCAATTACCAGAAAACAATTAAAGTAGTAAGAATCTAGTTCTTTTGGCCGAGAATGAAGAAGGATGTTGTTGATTACATCGCTTGATGTATGGAATGTCAGAAGGTGAAGGATGAGAATAGGCACCTAGCGGGGTTGCTGCAGCCATTGCCGATCCCAGAGAATAAATGGGAAGTGATCACCATGGATTTCATCACAGGATTACCCAAAACGAATAAGAAACATGATTAAATCATGGTGGTGGTTGAAAAATTAACAAAGGATGCTCATTTTGTGCCTGTGAAGAAAACACATACAACGACTAATATTGCAGAAATTTTCATGAAGGAAATTGATATGTTGCATGGGATACCTAGGACAATCATCTCAAATAGAGATACAAAGTTTACCTCCAATTTATGAAGGGGATGTTTTAAAGGATTTGGTACAAATCTAAACTTTATCACCATGTACCATCCCCAGACAAATGGGAAAACATAGAGGGTCAATCGAATAATTGAAGATATGTTGAGGATGTATGTGATGGATAAGCCATCTAAGTGGGAAGATTAATTACACTTCGTTGAGTTTGCATATAATAATGGGTATCAAGCTTCATTAAGAATGAGCCCATTTGAAGCCTTGTATGGTAGGAAATGTGATACTCTAGTAAGTTGGGACAACCCAACAGATAGAGTGGTACTTGGGACAGAGTTGCTCAAGGACATGGAAGACCAGGTGGTTAAGATCAAGCAGAATTTAAAGGCATCTCGGGATAGATAGAAAGTTTATGCAGACAAGAACAGGACAGTTAGAGAATTTAAAGTAGGGGAGCATGTACTTTTGAAAGTGAATCCTAAGAAAATCTCTTTGAAATTGGGTTCTTGTATAAAGCTGGCACCTAGATTCTGTGGTCCATTTGAAATATTGGACAGAATAGGGCCAGTTGCATACATTCTTTCATTGCCTTCTTCCATGAATCTGCATAATGTATTTCATGTATATTTACTAAAGAAATATGTACATGACTCTAACCATGTTATTTATTAGCATCTGATTCAGGTAGAGAGGGAGGGAGACTTTCAGGTTCAGCCAGTGCGGATATTGGACAAAAAGGTCAAAATGCTCCAGAATCAAGTTATAGAGCTGGTAAAAGTTCAGTGGACCTGCTACAGTCCCGAAGATGCTACCTAGGAGCATGAAGATTCCATGCAGGCAGAGTACCCGCAGATATTTGAATAAATTTGAGATTTTGATCTTTATTTTGTATATGCACTCGGGACAGTGCCAAGATAAGGGGGAGGGGATGTAACACCCCGGTTTTCAAACCCCCATTTTTAAAATAATGTATTGTTACAATGATGAGAGGCCTGAGTACCCAAATAGTTATTAATAATAAACACATCATTGGCTTTTAGACAGATAAGGACTAGAGTTATAGGGGTCTATGATTCCACAAGAGAGGGGACTTGAGGGGCTAAATTTTTATTCCTATGTTAATTACCCTTTTTTCCTAAGGGAGGGGATCGATTACATGAGCTTCTTGTGGAAGGCTAGGAGGTTCTTGATTCCCCACGAAAATACTTAAACCCATCCCTGGTCTGATTATGGGTTTGGTCATTGGATCATCCGCTTCTTCACTCCTGCATTCATACCATTCTTTCCCTCACGCCCTTTCATGCACTCACTCACCCATTCATTGATCCATCCCCACCTGCGTATCGGTTGGTTAAAGGGAGAGGAACTGTTGAATATTATCCATGGGATAGTTGTCTGTAATGGTCACTGGTGCAATCCAACCATGACTTGGGGCCTGCATGTCTGATATGCATTGGCCTATGCCCTTTTTTGCTCACAACTGCGATTTCTGAGAATTCCAGCATTGATATTCTGGACCAGCTATGCTAGAGGCCCTGGAAAAAGGAGAAGGACTGCCTGAGGGACTGTGTGGCAGAGAAGGGTGGAGGCCCATTCTCTTAGGTGGTACAGGTTGGGTGGAAGAGACCTGGGTACTTGGATTTTCGTGGGTACTGGGAAACCTATGAGAGCTTGAGAGCTGACTGGTTTGGGAACCCAAGTACACTCTGGAACCGTCCTTGTGGATTCATAGCCCTGGCTCAGGGGTGACACTATTGTTGATATTTGGAGCAGTGGTGTCTACGGTTGGGTGGAACATCCTTGGTCTACAACCATTTGGTGTCACCTTTTTATAAATATAAGTTCTCTCTATTGCGATATTATTATCTATGTATGAATGTATTCCACTATGTATTTTAATTATCATTTAACTAAATCTTAGATTATGCATGCTTGTTGGATATTGCTATGCATGTCGTTAAATGTTTTATCTTATGCATCCTTATTAAATAGATAAGGTACTGGTAAGTGTATGAAGTCCAAGGGTGGGCTTGAAGGTAGCATACCCCAGCCTGTTAGTGGATGGGGATGTTATAGATACCCATCTTGGTGCACAAGGTATGGAAAGTATTTGTGAACTCCGACATTGTTTGGCTCTTCTCTTTCCGTAGTGTGGTCCATCTCATGTATTGGTATTCATAGTTACCAACATGATAGTATTATTCCTCTACCACATCCACAAAAAAGTACCAAGTGGACTTGACCCCACATATTCCATATTCCTCTGTGGAAATTTTCTCCCAGTAAGTTTCCCACCAATGTTTGACATGGGGGAGATCCTTGAGGAGTGCGAACATGAAATTTTCCTTGTTGGAAATTTTTTGAACAGATAAATAACCTTCTAATAGAATTAACCATTTTTCTAGGGCATCTGCATCTATCTGACCTTCAAATATGGGAATATCAAAATTAAATTATACCTTGAAGGGAGAGGTTCCTCCAATATGGTCGCTTGATGAATATGTGCATGTTTCTATTGGAAAGCATTGAAGGATGCATGAAAAATTCTCCATCATTTCGTCCCTCTATCACGTGAGAGCTTTCTCAAGAAATAGTTTAATAGAATCTTTTGATTTGTAATTTTTCTTTTATGTCACCATCGAGGGTTTCTTGGGTGTGAGAGAGTGGTTGTCCTTAAGAGAGAAAATCTTGAGACCCAACTAGCTATACTCGAACCTCGTTGAGGACATGCATTGAAAAAATGATTAAGAGCAGCCTACTCTGATACCAATGATCCATATTATTTTTAGAATGAAATGAACGCAGATAAATTACAGCGAAATACTCATGAAAATTTATAGAAATAGATATATACAACAATTCATGATTTCCATTAATGAAATAATTATACAGAGACTGTAAGAAAAACAGACTCTAAGACTCACTATAATGGTAGTATCTTTATCTTTGAGAAGATATGTGATGGCTACACTCAATCACCAGAAGATGATTACAATGAGGCTTTTAAGGCCTTTTTATGATAAAAATAAATTCCAAAACCCTAGACATCCAAAAACCTAACCCTAGGATATGAAACACCAAAATTCATGTGGGCCCCGTTTGGGTAAGTTAGTACATTTACTTCCATGGGTCGTAACTTTTTCTTTGGATCTCCGTTTTAGGCATGTGATAGCCCGTTGGAAATCAATTTTTGAGAACTACACATTATGTTGTCACAATATTACTGCGTATACAATTTGATTGTGGCAAGCCAAGGAAACACTATTTAGAGCCCCAAAATGGCCCTGAAAGTAAAAAAATATGTACTTACATGAAAATTTCCAAAATAAGCTAGTTGGAATAGGTGGGCAGCCACCAATATCCACCTGCATGTTGTGTAGGGCTTATGAACAACCTTTTAAGTACAAAACCCATAATTACAAAGAAATGTTCCTATTACAGAGAAACGTGTTGAACTGAAAATTGTCCAGATGAGCCAGTTGGAATATGGAACATGTGGTTGGAAACAAATATCCACCTCGATCATGATCAATATTATATCTAATTATTTGAATCTTATCTCCTTTATATCGTTCGTAAACATTCTAAATTTTATCTCAAAGATCCTTTTCATTGTTGCAATTCATAACCTTGACAAATACTTAATCATCCAGACTACTCATAATGGTGCCTTTATCATTTGAATTGTTTTTGATGAGTTTCTTTCCATCTTTTTCAGTTGGGGGAGTGACTGTAACTGTACATTTGTCTACTATTGATTTCCAAACATCAAATCACTGTGCTTGTAAAAATGTTTTCATCCTTTTATTCCATAAGTCATAATTCCTGCCATCAAAACTTGGTGCTCCAATATTAGCGTATTCCATGATCTCATTCTAGTGGTTAAACTATTTCTCAAAGGACCGACTCTGATACCAATTGTTGGAA
>ML782794.1:226843-258915 GCA_009831015.1 Picea engelmannii
TGCTAATGTTCTTGGGAATTTGGATAGTTCCATACTAAAAAGTGCTTAGTTCAAAACACTATTACTGAGGTATATTACTCTATGTCAATGAATTTACTAGAGATACCATCCAAGAATATGGGTAAGAATCCCGTTGGTTTTATATGAGGTTTTCCTTGGAAAACACTTTATATACATTAGAGATTGAATAGTTTTAACAACTTAATAAAAATGATTCTAAATTAAATGAACACAATAAAGAGTTGGTTTATATGATTTGATTTTATTCAAGTATTTTAAATAACCTTGGAAAACATAATATTAATAATATCATAGCCTAGTGCTAGAATCTATGATTCTTTTATATTTTCCCATATATTTGACCACCATTGCACATCAATATTTCTATAACACTATGCAAGATTCCACTACACCTTCTTATGGTTCTACAACAACCTAAAATGTTCAGCTACAAACTATAGGTTAGTGAAACATATTTTTATTCATTGGTATGGACTATAGATCAAGTTGTTGCATTTTTCAACTAGTTGTAGTATTTATTTCAAAATGTAGAGTATTATGCAACAACCTATAATGCTTTGTATTAGGTTTTAGTGTTCTGCATTAAATTGTTGAGTTTTCTATGAAAAGCTATAGTGGTATGGAGAAATACTTTTACAACAAACATTGGTACCCATAAACCAAAAAATCCCATACAACATGTCACNTAAAAAAAAAAAACAAAAAAAAAACATGAAAATAAGGTAGAGTTACAACATCACCTTTAAGTCTTGTTATAGTAGGAATTTATCATATAGTCAAGAAATATTGTTGGAAAAAGGAGATACCAAAAGGGTATATTATGCATAAAAAAGTGTTTAAAATTGAGGCTTGTCATAATACTAACATGTTAAGGACATTTCAAGTCAATTTTTATACAATCACCTCAGAAGTTATATTTAACGATAGTTTTTACATAACCACCCCCAAAATTTCTTTAAATTGGAGTAATTTTGGAGGTGGTTGTGTAAAATATATTCTTCAAGATACTTTTGGGGTTGTTTTTACAAATTTGGTCCCCAAAAGTCTTAGAGATGAGAGTTTTAGTGGTGGTTTTTATAAAAAATATTGCTAAAAGAAATTTTTCAAGGACTTTTGGGTGTGATTTTTATAAAACCATCTTTAATTATACCTTTATGGTGGCTTTTACAAAATAAATTTTAAAGAACTTTTGTCAAAGAGTTTCAAATGATCATTTTTTAACAAAACTTCCACCAAAAAAGTAAATTGTTATAGTGAAGAAGTATTTCATCTATGAAATCCATAGATTTTTCATAGTGAGATGGTTGCAAGTCCCTTTTCCTTATGATTCATTCCTCTTAAGGTTTTCTCTCTAGTCCACTGGTCTTCACTGTCTTCATTAATCCTCTTCTCCTCAATCTTTCATAAGGAAATTCATCCAACAAAATATAAGGTGTAATTTGGAAACCCTTTAATTCATATGAAGGGTGCAAATATAAGAACCATCTCTCACATGGGCTTAATTTCATTACAATATTTAAAGGGAGATTATAAATCAAATCTTAATGTAGGCCTCTTATATTCTTATGGTTCCTCTTGAGGTTTCTTTAAGAAGATAAATCTAGCTTATAGAGTTTTCCTATATAATTTACACCATAGGTGCTTACTAAGTGCTTAATGTTAAGAAAATCAACTTATGAGTGCAAATAAATCAAGTTTGACCTTGTCCACTAGGGGAAATATTGTATTGGCCCATTATGATTAATGTTCTCTCATATTTCAAAATATTATGATTGTAGTTGTAGTTCTCTAGGATCCCTTAAATCCAAAAATTTCCCAACATTTTTGGTACTTTTACCCAAAATTAATCATGTTACAAACATGATTTCAAGGGTTATGATTACTTGGTACATACAATATAAAGCATCTTCATAATAAAATTTTAAAGATACTAATTTAGACTATTCTACCAAAACTCACTTAATGAAGAGGGAAAAATCATACTAGAACCTGAAACCTTCATTCAAACAAAAATCAAGCAACTAAGGACTAGATTGATTACTCAATACCTCATTAAATAAATAACCTACCAATAGAATATGTGACTTAGGAATATGAGTAATTCATACATAAGCATTCAAAATTGAGCATTGTTGAGGTGAATGCTTATTTGAAATGGAGTGGCATGTTATATTACTAGCCCTTGTCAATTGAAATTATATTAATTATAATTAACTATGTTTATTATAGTAAATTCCATATAACCCTTGTTATCTATTTGAGATAGACACCAACTCATTTACACAATTGTCTTTATGTTTTCCATTTGACTATAATGTAATAAGTTGCCTCCACTAATATTCTTCTTATTTATTCATTTATCTCATTTAGGTGAAACATTAATGAATTGGTTGTGTCCATATTCTTATTTGGTTATTTTGTACATATCAATATCACTAGAACCATAGGTTCTTATAGTTTTTCCTTACCATATCTAAGATTAAGAAGTCTCACAACTAGACTATATACGTAATAAAGATTAAGATATGCTATCTTACATCTAAAACTAGATAATGATCGATAACATTCCACCCAAGTTTGATGATGACCCACCACCTAAAGATGGATTTACTCTACTAGTTGCTTAAACCTATGATTTCAAAAATTCATAATTTTCATGTATCTCACATGGATAGGATTTATTGCTATCTATATTGTTACTCTCATTGAACCAGAATAATGAATCAACCTTCTAATTAAATATTTTATAATAGACAAATAAACTATTTAAATATTTTATAATAAACTAAAAAACTATTTAATTTATCTCACATAATTATTCACTTTTATGCATAAAAATCAATTACTTATTTATATTTCATAGGAACTATTTAACCATGCTACTTGCCATGTCAAAAAATAAATAAAAACTTAAGTATATATGAGTTTAAGGTAAACCAAATTCTAAAAAACATCGTTAAAAATAACAAATATCTCAAATAAAAATGATTATCAACTTAAAACAACAAATATCAAATATGAAAAAAATAATAATTTCACTGTATCTTATTTTTTTTCTCCCAAACAAAATATCAATTAGAATCGTTAGGATCAAGTGTATCTTAACAATTCAAATGAATTTTTCAACTACTTTCTCTTATTTCTACTAGAAATATGTTTTTTAGTGTATCACCATTACTAAGAAACTACAATATGAGATGGAACATATAATAAGGAATATATATCATTAATAATAATACATAGAACACATTATTTACTCATAACCTAAACTTAGGGTGTGTTTATAAACTATTTTTGAAAGAATGCAAAATGTCATGTAGTTAATTCTTTTTAAACTCTCATATATAAAATACCATGTAACTAATTATTTTTAATATCCATATTAATATTATAAGTTAATTTATTTTTCATTTTAACAAGTTATTTTTACTAATTTGAAATTATTTTCTTCACTTTTAAAGTTAGCATAATCTTAATATTTTTTTTTTTAGCATTTTTCAATTATTATTAAATATAATTAATTTGTTTTATCTCTATTTTTCAATCATAAATATATTTATTAATTAAATAATCTAAGTTTGATTTATTTTTCAATTTCTATTTAAATTAACAAAAACTATTATTATAAAAAATCTATTAAATATAACCAACACATTTTAATAATTATCAAAAATCTACTAAAAACAACCAAAATTTTTAATAATTTAATAAAAATCATTATTTGGAAAATTCTATGGATATAATTATTTTTTTCTACTTTAAAAGATTCATTTAAAATTAAACTTGAAGCATGTCTTCTGTTATTTTTTTCTACTTTATAAGATTCATTTAAAATTAAACTTGAAGCATGTCTTCTATTAAATGGTGATTCAAATTAATATTTCAATAATTCAAAGGAAAATCAATTATAAAAGAAATATAATTCTTTATAATTATTATTTATTAGATATTTATGTTTATTTTTTATTTTTTTAACTTCATTCTTTATAATTATTATTTATTAGATATTTATGTTTATTTATTTATTTTTATTTTTATTTTTTTTAACTTCACTCATTATATTATATAATCAATTACCTTCTTTGTTTTAATTGATTTGTTTTCATTACCTTTAAAATCTTTTAAAAACATTGTATAGTACATGATATTCAAACAATCAAACTGTATTTAAAAGTGCATCATGATATTCAAACAATCAAACTGTATTTAAAAGTGCATCATGATCTTTAAAAATTATTTATTTTCAAGTTCTCACATGTTGAGGGATCACAAAACATCTTTAAAAGTTATTTGATATTATAAACCTTCAATTTTTCCATAAAGGAAGGGTGAATTTATGTTATTTTTAAATTATCATCATTTTTATATAAAATTTACTTTATATTTTTTAAAATTATAAAATTTATTTTATTATTATTATTTAATTAAAAAGAATAAATTTATTTTATATTTTTTAAAATTATAAAATTTATTTTTAATTATTATTATTTAACAAAAATGATTTTTTTTTAGAAAACAATTTTTTTTTTTTAAATGTATGTTTTCATTTCCATTTTCTAAAAAACATTGATTTTATTTTATTTTATTTCTAAACCAAGAATAATATTATTTTTTCAATTTTTTATAATTAATATTTTATTAATAATAATATTTTATTATAAATATTATTTTGACGGAATAAAGGCTGGCTTATTGCTCTTCCGGTCATACACCCACTTAATCCGCTACATATATATATCAAATAAGATAGAAATCATATCAACCACATATAGAATTCCGATCTATGGATAACACTTAGATGAAGTTTAGCTTTCTCTGTTAGCCATAAAACAGTAAAACAACCAATAAGAATTCCAGTGAAGTACACACAGTCCTGCAACCCAGAACACTGGAGATAAAAGCTTTTATAAAGTTAAAAAAAAAACACTGGAAATAAAAGTTAGATGCAGATTCAAATCACGACACGATGGAAATCCTATCATGATATGACCGGATTCACAACATGATACGATGGAAACCATATCATCGAAATCATATCTGTTTGCATGTGTCTGTATCTGATCATTAACCACATAAAATCATACAACAAACCTATATGATTTCCATATAATCACACACACAAAATAATTTCAAATATAAGTTAACTTAGTCTACACACTAATAATGTAAGTATATGATAAGCATTTTGAAAATAATATTTTACACACTATATGATAAGCATTTTGAAAATAAGATTTTGTGCGGGGTCATGTAAGAGAATGATTGTGTATACAAAGTTGGTAGAAAATAAAGAAAAAAATGACAAAACATCTATACTATTGCGGGGTCATGTAAGAGAATGATTGTGTGTACAAAGTTGGTAGAAAATAAAGAAAAAATGACAAAACATCTATACTATTATTATATAGTTTATAATAATATATATTATATATTTGTGTATATTCAGAGTGGTGGAAAAGATTAATTAAAGTATGCTGAGTAAAATTATAGCTTTTATAATATTGAGTAAAATTATAGTTTGTACACATATAAAGATGAGTAATTGGATAGTTTATAATAATATATATTATACATTTGTGTATATCCAAAGTGGTAGAAAGGATTAATTAAAGTATGTTGAGAGTAGTTTTTTTATAATATTGAGTAAAATTAGGTTTGTACACATATAAAGATGAATAATTGGAGTAATGGAAAGGATTAATTCAAATATGCTGAGAGGTTTTATAATCTAGAAAGGGTTAATTCAAGTATGGTGAGAGGTTTTATAATATAGAGTAAAATTGAGTTTATATATATATATATATACTAAAATTAGAAGTGTTTTATTTTATATTTGTAATAAATTTTATATTAGTAAGTAAATGAAGAAGAGTTTTTTAAACCTTATTAAATATGAAGTATTTGATCTATTTAAAATATATAAACCTTTTTGGTAATTTTAAGGAGACAAATCTCTGTTTTGTTGTGCTTTACTTTTCCAAACTTATTACATTATGCATGTTCATTGATCTAATGATGTATGCAAATTTGAGTTTCCCAATGCATAGTATTTTATATTACTAAGTAAATGAAGAAGAGTCTTTTAAACCTTCTTAAATATAAAATATGAAGTATTTGATCTATTTGAAAAACATGAACCCTTTTGGCAATTTTAAGGAGACAAATCTCTATTTTGGGTGTTTTAATTTTCCAGACTTATTACATTATGCATGTTCATTGATCTAATTCTCTATGCAAATTTGAGTTTCCCAATGCATAATTCTCTACTAAGAGTGGATGTTTTTGCAATGCTTTACTTTTCCAAACTGATTACATTGTGCATGTTTATTGATCTCATGATCTATGCAAATTTTATGGTTTCCAATGCCTAGTTCTCTACTAAAAGAGCTGAGGTTTTTAAAATCAGAGGTGCTTCACATTAAATGTTGGATTTCAAACCAAGGTATTGTGTCATATTAATATATAAATCATTGTTTCCATGTGTTTGTTGGATTCAAATTAAGGTATTCTGTCATGTCAATATCGAAATCATTGTTTCCATGTACTTGATGACGACATAAGAAATATATGCAAATGGCTTAATTTTGCAATGCATATCCTTTCTACACTTTTCAATATGTATCCATATTCATTCCTTCTTGAAACATTATTTAAAACTTAAAACTTATCATCACACCCTTATACTTTAGGGTTGTCTTATAAACATCACTATCTTTATATAGAACATTCTTAATCTACTAAATGAAGTATGTTTATTTATTTTAGTTCTTTCTTTATTGATAAAAAAATTCTTTCTTAGAACTATCGATATCAACTAGCCACATGTATATACCAACCTTAGGTTGAAATACTAAGTAAATCTCAAGTAATAAAAAAATTCTTTTTTGGAACTATTGATATCAACTAGCCACATGTATATATGAGTCTTAGGTTGAAATATGAAGTAAACCTCAAGTGGATGACATCTAGTAGAGATGATGTTCCAATATATTTTGTAATTATTTTGTATGAAATTATTATTATCATGTTGCGTGTATGATGTTTGTGATGGCTATAAATTTCCACTAGTTATACAAGAGTTTCATTCATAACTTCCCTTTTCCCATTAGTTTATTGATAAAAACTTGTGGATATTGTGAAGATTATCTTGAAAATGTTCAAAGGGAATTTAATGTGTAGATAAAGTCATGATTCATGTGAAATGAAATGGTTGTTAGAAATATGAAATATTCCCAAACTTGTAAAGGATGAGGTTATTTTGTCCTACAATGATGAATGCCATATTGGAAAACACTAAAATAAAAAGAATATTTAAACATCATAATTGCACTTCAAACTCCCATGGGTTCTTAGAAATAGAGAGAGGCATGCAAACTTTGTGTTTCTTTCTATTTTATTTAGTACATACATAACCAATTTAATCAATGATATATTTTTCCCATACCTATGAATAGGTGATGAGAATAAAAATACTTATACAAGACTAGAAGCATCTTGTTATATCAACATGACCCATATACTTGGAGTAATATTCTTCATAGGTGTGTTTGTCACATTCAAATTTTATTGGCACCCTTAATTTCCTAATGCAAGATAATGAGATGTGATGTAAGTAGAAAAGGTGTATGGTTTTTCATGGATGATAGATGAATTTATTTATACAAATATATATGAAATCATCTACATATGTGCTTACTCATGAAATGGAATGTTTTATAATGAAGGAGATAATGTTGAACGAATACTCTAAGGTGTTTGTTTGAGTTTCATAGGGCACCTACAATTTGGGTTGGTATAATATTGGAGTTGTGTCCATTATATATTGTAATTGTTAAAATGCTTATTGGTTTTCTATGTCCAATCTGAAAAATAGTTTATTTTCATTGTTATGAAAGAGTTCATCAAATATATGTTCAACATAAGAGAATCCCAAGACAAATTCTCCTTAGAAATTTCCCAAGATGAGATAAATTTACAACTATAATATGTTGGTTTTGGTATTCCAATCATGAATGAAATGATGTATATTCTTTTTATCTGTATGCATACACCTCTCCCATTATTGAATCACCTCATTTCATGGTGAATGCACATTTTTATAAATAAATAAAATCTAATGGTTGTATAAGGTTCTAAGAATGAAAGAAATGTGTTGGAGGTGTACATATCATTTTCTTAGTAGTCTAATATTATTAATATATTCCACAACAAATTTATAAATATGAGGGTGTAGAACAATGTCTATAATTTACATCAAAGTCACTATTTCATTGAGTAGGTTAAAAGGAATAATGTACAACCATTCATCAACACATCCTTTGATTTGATTTCCATATTCTCAATATAGTGAGGGGTGGCCTAACTTGATGGTAACTATATTTCAAGTCTATTTTTGTGAACTATTTCGGTCTTTTGTTATTTTGAGAACATCAAAGTAGGGTATCTCATACATAAGATTTACTATGATATTCTTGAGGGATTGTGATCAGTATTGACCTAAAGTTCCATCTTTCTTAGGAATAAACATAGTCCAAAAGGAGGAAATATAAACCTAATATATCCCTTTTGCAAGAGATGATGTATTTGGTGTTACCAAGGATTTGCAATACAAATGTGAGCTTAATACCAATACAATGAGTGCTAAATTAATTCATGGGGATTTCACTCAATGGATGTGTGACATACCACATTAATTCATGGGATATTAAAGAATACCCCTAATTTCAATAGATATTGAAAAGTGCCTCCCAAAACCCTTTTGTTGAACTCCCCTCCCAATACAACTATCCAATTTAAAAGAAAAAAAAATACTAGATATGGTAGGTATCCAACTTTTTTGTGCATTTTTAATACCGGTTTTTATTTCTATCCCTAGTACTTAGATATGATAAAACTCTTATAATTCTGAAAATCATAAAAATAACCCAAAAATAAGCATACAAGTGCACTAGCATCTCAACATAGGAATATTCCACTACAGTGAGATAGCCTTGTGTTGAAGATCTTGGTGCAATACTAGTTCCATGTATGTATTCAGTCTAATACATGGTTATCCATTCAATGAGGAAGGGGTATGTGTATATGGATATCTATTTATAGACCTACAAAGGAGTGGCACCTAAAGCTGTGACTTTTCATTTAAGTATCTGATTTCATCAACATTTTAAGAAAAATGTCTATCTATAAATGTTGTGTTTGTAGTAATATTTAGGAAAGTGTCTCAAAGGAACTATTAGGAGAAATGTGAGAGATTGTGATCCAAGAGCTCAAGTTGACCTAGGGGCATTCTTAATGTCCTTTAAGTATAAATAATCCTTCCTTCCTTATACTATATCATTGTATTATATTTTTTCATATATTAAGATTAAAGTCAAACATAACACTCACGATATTATTTGTATCTTGACGGATAAGACCCATCTTTCCAAAAAAGATATGTAATTGGTTGGATGAGTTATGAGAAAGGTAATAATAATATCAGGGTAATCATAATCCTCTCCATGTGCCATGAGAAAAGAAAGTATACACATCCCCGGGAGGCTGCGTGGAGGAATAACATATAATTTTTTGGTGGTAATATATTCACTATCATTGTAAAACCTAAAAACATTTGTTCCTCCAAATCACCCACTAAAAAATATCCCTATATAGTGAAAAGTCAAGTTATTTAGGACAACCCCTTAAACTAGAGAACATTTTTTCTCTTAAATATGGGAGAAAGCAATGGGATTTCACAAATGCATGGAACCAACATATGGAAAATAAAATCATATAAAATTAGAGATAAAACACTACATACATAAAGATAAATAAAAAAGTGGAGTTAATACAACTGATACACATAGAAGCATGCAACATAGGGGCTTTGTTTCTTAATATCATTTTCCATATGAAGTATTTATTTTATCATAACAAGAGGAAAAGGTATGACCTGAGAGTCAATTTCTACTTATGAAAGAGTGTTTCATCGTCAATTTCTACTTATGAAAGAGAGTTTCATCGTGTGGATTATGTGTTTATTCCTTTCCCAGCAAGTCATTTTCCAATACCCATAACACATATTTAATACCTATAAAATCCCACTACCCTACCATTCCCCCAATACTTATAAACATGATTTAATTAAAAAATACTTCCCCCTCCATTAATATGAAACAATATACTAACTTGATTTATCACAATTTTAAAACACCCTTTATGAATGAATGTGATATGATATTGGTCAACAAGTGAATCCCATGTGGATCAATTATATGATATGCCTAGTAGTATGAAGGAATTGTTATTAATTCATTGAAGACATTATTGAATTTATTTAGAACCATAAATGTGTTTTTGTTTTGCTAATTGTATAACATATTATATTTGTACTAGTGAGACAATTTTATACAAAATTGTTTTCTTGGTTGTCATGTATAGTATCTTTTTGATATTTCATTTCTAAAATTAAATATAGTTTAAGATTGAGATTTACCTCTATAACATAGAAAAATATCCCTTTGATGTAAAGGACAATACTTTGAAGGAAAAATCCATAATTCAATGGAATTCTCACTAGTATAGTTTTCCCAATACTACATTATAGATCTATAGAGGTGCAATGTCATAATTTCCTTCATCCTTCCATATGTAGATCTTGTAATCTAATTAGTATTTATTTATGAGGCATGATTCATTACTTGAGATAATACTTTGAAGGAACAACCCATAATTCAATGGAAGTCCCACTAGTAGGGTTTTCCCAATACTACATTATAGATCTATTGAGGTGCAATGTCATAATTGCCTTCATCCTTCCATAGGTAGATCTTGTAATCTAATTCATTTTTATTTATGAAGCACGATTCCTTACTTGAGATAATCCAATGAATGTTGTATGTCTTTGTGTGTAGTGTGTAACTAGTTTTAGTAATTGAATCTTATACAAGGAAATTATAATATTTTTCCTTCAAGTATCCACAATGAAATGAAGAGGTTATGGATCGCTCTTCCGCATAATTTTTCCCTACTTTACTTTTTCCCTACTTCTGGTTTAACTATGGTTTATGAAGTGGACCTTGAATGCATATTTTTTCGCTACTTCTCGTTCAACTATGCTTTATGAAGTTGACCTTGAATGCATTGTGAGGATAACTACGTTGCATGACTCTAGCTAAGAACCTACTACTTGCTTCCCATGATTCTATGTCAAACAAATCTAGTAATTTCTTGAAAGTATTGTTGCACATATTTATAGAGTTTCACTTCATATTATTTGTGACACTCTATTTATGATTTTTCTTTCAAAATTGGAAACAACATGTGTGGGATTCTTGTTTTCAAAATTATTATTAATTAGATTTCATAATATTGTTGTGAACAACATGTGTGGGATTCTTTTTTCAATGTAAATTATTATTAATGGGATTTCATAATATTGTTGTGACTATAACCTTACTTTCTCTTCTTCCACTTATCACTACATTGGAAATTATTCTATTGGACTTGTGGATAAGTAGAAATATTGACATGGTTATTGTCCTTATGCCTATGGTCAATATTATACCTAAACCTATATGCATTCCTCGTTGTATCCACTAATATGAACTTGAGATTAAGGTTATGCTATTTCTATATGAATCCAAAAGAACCATAAAAAATAAAGCTCAAATTAGTATATTAATTTATTTATTGATCACAATAATGTAAAATTATCTAGATCTTATGTATCTTTAAAATACCTCAATAGTTAAAATATTATGCATAGTCTTGAGAAAGTTGTCCTACATCGTGATGAATTCATCATGCTATTTTCACTACTTGTTTTGCAATTCTCACCAAGCCTTCATGATTAGGAACATTTATATGGTTGCAAGATTGATTTTCTTTGCATTAGTAGAGTCATTTATATTGAATGATTCTAGAGTGCATGAAGGATTTTTTGACCACTTCAATATGAATAGTTTTTCCAAAAAATAGGAATTTTATGGGAATATTTCATTTTAAATGGATTCTTATGGCCAAATGGACCTAGCCTATATTTTGTGTTTGTAACACCCACATACATGAGGGTTTGGTGTGTTTAATATATCTAAGCTTTGTGTAAATATTTACTAATGTTGTCTCTACATTGCCTAGCTAACTATTGATTAGATAATGCTTACAATAAGGCTAGTAAAGTAAGTGGAAATTGTGTTCCCACTATGTTGAGTTGTATTGAGTGTGTATGAAGGCCCATAATTGGATATGATCAACCCCATTATTTTAGTGCTCTAAGCTACCCCAAGCATGAATATAGGAAAAATTTGCAAATTCTTTAAATTTGTAATGACAAATGAAACAATCACATACTAGAAAGTAAAGTGCATGTACAATTTTTATATCAATAACTAAAATACAAAGTAGAAGACAATAAAGTCCATAT
Source organism: Picea engelmannii (assembly GCA_009831015.1). Classification (NCBI taxonomy): domain Eukaryota; kingdom Viridiplantae; phylum Streptophyta; class Pinopsida; order Pinales; family Pinaceae; genus Picea; species Picea engelmannii. The sequence goes on from ML782794.1 coordinate 239,268, forward strand.
TTATTAAGTCCCATGATATGAAGTTATGTGAGTGCTAATTTTAATCATAGGGCATATGGTCTAGGGCATATTATAATATCTATTCCTTCAATATTTGTGAAAATACTATTTATTTATGATTTTTCATCATTAGGTGAATTATAATTAGCATAGATAATCACATGAAAAATGTAATAACTATTAACATAAATAATCATAAAAATGAAAATATTATAGAAACTCTCATGAGTAGTCACTATCATCACCCCATATTAAAAAATCTCATCAATTTTATAAAAAAAAAAATTAATCAAAACTAACTTAAATAATCATAGAAACACTTTATACATTACTCCAATAATCATTTTAAAAACAATCATTTCTACTTTAAATATAATAACTTAAATGTAATCATAATTACAATAATCATTTTAAAAACAATAATTTTTAATTTAAATATAATAACTTAAATATAATCATGATTGCAAGTAAGCAATACCATGAATCTCAACAACTACCACCGTCACACTCAAAGACACTATTTTCTCACTTAGATAATCATGGTTCAAGAGAGCAATGGCAAGAGTCTGCATAATAAGGAAAGTGTATGAGATCAAAATTACGGTATATATTATATAATGCAAATAACAATTAATTGGTTTAATTATTACAGTACGTTATTATAAAAATATTTGATAATAATAGAACTCTCGCATCTTCCACCTACAACCCTAACCGCAACCTTCACCATCTTGAAAATTGGGTCGAAGCTTCAACAATTTACATAAACCAAACTTTGGAACTGTTTCTCGAATCTAACCCTTACGAACACACGTTATTGCCTACATGTGAGCGTGCTCAAATGGCCTCTTCATATATATTGCACTGCTGTGGCAAGTTTTAACAGAATAACAAAAATACATCGCATGATTGATGAATTAGTAAAATATGTCAAACCCTCGATGTTCCCCAGCCTGTAACCAAACGTGGTCTGATATTACACTCCTCTTTCGTAAAATTGTTGGAGATCATCAACAATATTATTATTCAACAAACGGACGAAAGTCCGCGAATTCGAAGTCGCAAACTAAAATTCTCTGATGGAAATCATCAACAATAATATTATTCAACAAATGGATAAAAGTCGGCGAATTCGAAGTCGCAATTTAAATTTATCTTGTGAGGAATATTGTCAATATTGTTAACATGTGATTGGGTGTGGTAATTCTCTTTGAATAATAAAATATTGATTATCATTATTATTGGTTTTTTTTCCTAATTTTTTTTTTAAATCATTGTGTATGATTGCTATGTATTGTTTTCTTTACTTTTAAATCTAACTATATTTATGCAAGTGATATAGTGGTTTTGTTTGTTTCATTAACTACATGAGAATCGCTGTAATGTACCTCAAAAATCATTATAATTTTTTTTTTCTTGTATATTTATCCTTGAAAAGTTTCGAGGTCTCAAGCAAGTAGGCTTTCTGTTATAAAGCTTGAGTCTCAAAGTTTTGTTAGAGACTTTACTGTGGTTGATTGTCTTTACTATGCAACTTAAACTTTCTACTCATGGTACAATAATGTATACTCCTCCCTTTACTGTTATTTAAAATCTTGTAAAAATTACCAATATTTTTCTTATTTGACGATGTCTATAACACTAGCATGTATTTAACTATAACAGGTCTGTTACTTCCATACTTCTAATCGAGAGGAAGATTCTCCAAATCAACACACAACAACTCCCGAAGTAGCGAAAAGTGACCATCATGTCGGGATTTCGGAGTTCGGGATTTCGCGAGTTCAACAGTCAAATATAAACACCTCCCGAAATCACGAGAAGTGACCAGCACTTCGCGATTCCGGAATTCGAGATTTCGTGAGTACAACCGTCGACCGACAATACACAACAATTCCCGAAATCACGAAAAGTGACCAACATGTCGGGATTTCGGAGTTCGAGATTTCGTGAGTTCAACAATCAAATATAAACACAGAACCACTCCTGAAATTGCGAGAAGTGACCAGCACTTCAGGATTTCGGAGTTTGGGATTTCGTAAGTAGAACCGTCGACCGGCAATACACAACAATTTCCAAAATCGCGAAAAGTGACCAACACTTCGGGATTTCAGAGTTCAGGATTTCGGGGTTTCAAATGCCAAACAACACCACAAAACATTTCCTGAAGTTCCGAAAAGGTAAAGGTGGGACCCGTATTTCAGTATTTCAGAATTCGGGGTTTCGGGGATTCAAATGTCAAAAAACAACACAACACATTTCCCGAAGTTTCGAAAAGGTAAAGGTGGCGCGTGTAATTCGGGATTTCGGAATTCAGGGTTTTGGGGTTTCAAATGTCAAACAACACCACAAAACATTTCCCGAAGTTCCCAAAAGGTAAAGGTGGGACCCATATTTTGGGATTTCAGAATTCAAGGTTTTAAGGTTTCAAATGTCAAACAACAGCACAAAACATTTCCCGAAGTTCCGAAAAAGGTAAAGGTGGGGCCCGTATTTCGAGATTTTGGAATTCGGGGTTTCGGGGTTTACTAAATCCCGATGAAAAAACACTACACAACGTCAAACGCCGAATCGTGAAGTCACGAAAAAGGTATGGGCCCCAGCCGATATTGGGTTTCAACGTTTGGTAATGCTTGATGTAAGAACAACATCCCACGGTAATCGCCGAATCCCAAAATTCGATCAGGTTGTGGGGCCACTTCAGGTTTTCAGAGTTTTGCAAGAACAAAAGAACTCCACAGAACTTGAACCAATAAACTCTGAAAAGTCCTAAAAGGAAGAAAAAAACATGAACAGAGTTTAAAAACTCAATAATTTTGTTCCCGAAATTATTCATACAGTTAGATTAATGAAATCATAGCATAACCTCCACTCCCAATATGTCAATCTTAGCATTGATTTCACTCAGAAAACACATAAAGAAAGAAAATAACAGTGAATCTAATTTAGAGGAGATTTCTTCTAGAATTTAACCATGCATAATCCTTTCAACTATCATAACAAAAAAGCCAATTCTATCGTTCGTTCAGAAAGGGGTCACTCAAGATTAAATTTACCCTATGCTCTCTCTCAATCTTTAGGCTTCATGAATTCGAACTGATTTTTCCTACACATTATTATCTATCATAATTAGAATATGCATTACATCCGTGATTGAATCATTCACCATGGAATGGAAATTATTTTTGTTCCGATTTAACACATACATTGCATCAGATATAAAATCATTCAGACAGAAAATGGAAATCATTCCAGTTCCGATTTAACAAATATATTGCATCAGATATAAAATAATTCAGAACAGAGAAGGAGAATATTTAACATATCTGAACCAATTCGCGGGAAGACAAAGGGAAGAGCCACGTTCCTCCCAACCATAGAACAAGGAAGCCAAAATCACTTGCCCGATTCACCCCCTAGCCTGACCATGAATCCATAAGGGAGAACTTGGAAACTTCTCCTTAGCTATGTCCTTCAATTCCAACAGTTATCCTCTTGCCTCACACTTACTCAACAGTTCTCATAATAGCAAGGCGATTCTGTTTCAACAAGCTCATCTTGCCTCACACTCAATCTGCAGTGTTCATAACAGCAAGAGAGCTCAGGAATCCTTTTCCAGCATACTTGGCAGCATCCTGTCTCCTCGCATATGCTATATATATATTTTCTTGCCTAGGTCTTTTCCCTCCTTTGGGGATTTTCACAGCTTTCTTAATCCTTGATTTTCAGGGGCTGTTAGTGGCCAAATCCCTGATTTTACACTTGTAATCATTAGCCCAGAGGCAGTTCCAACTTGTTCCCCACTCATGGAGCCACGGTCAGCTGATTTTTTAACATGGTTGTTCCATTTGTCCTCCTGCAGTTAATATAAAATGTTCTGTTGTGATACAAGTGTCATAGTCAAATAGTTAGTTGAGTCCAAATAGATCTCTGCCCAACATTTACAATAATTAAACACAATTATTAAATTCGAAATTCGAAATTGTCATAAATGGAAAAAAAATTCCAGATTCAAATTTACCTAAAACGGAAATAAATTTCCAGCACACAAAATAAGAATTTTTTTATTTTGGGTGGATGTCACATCCTTTCCCCCTTCAGTAAAACACTTTCCTCGGTGTTCGTTCCTTTCTTGGAACAGGATTGGATGAGATTTCCGCAAATCTCCCTCCAATTCCCATGTGGCCTCCTCAGGGCTAAAGTGCTTCTATTGCACCTTTACCTGAGCGACAACTCTGTTCCAAAGTGTTATTTCTCTCCGGTCTAGAATGTTCAGGGGTTCCACCTAGAACTCTCCCTCAGGTTCCACCTACACCAAGTTCTAATCAATCATATGAGTAGGGTCATGAATATACTTTTTCAACAAAGAGACATGAAATACATTATGAATTCTTAGATTAGCTGGAAGTGCAAGCTGATATGCTATGGGTCCAATTCGAGCTAGTATCTCGAAGGGACCACAAAACCTGGGTGCCATCTTGGCACAGTTCCCCAACTTCAGTGAGATTTTTCGGGCTTTGACCTTCAAATAAACATGGTCTCCCACTAGAAGTTCCAAGTGTCTTCTTTTCTGATCCGCATAGCTCTTCTGTCTATCCTGTGCTTCTTTCAAGTTATGTTGTACTTTCTTTACCACGTTCTCCATTTCTTGGAGCATCTCTGGTCCAACCATGAGTTTGTCAGCCGGGTTATCCCAGCTAATTGGATTTGTACACCTTCTACCATACAGTATTTCGAAAGGGCTCAACTTAGCCGAAGTTTGGCACCCATTGTTATTTGCAAATTCTACCAAGTGTAGGTAGTCTTCCCACTTGTTCGACTTTGTTCTTACATACATGCAGAGAATATCCTCTATGATTTGATTTGTCCTTTCAGTCTATCCATCCGTTTGTGGATGATAACTCGTACTAAAATTCAAATTAGTGTTTAGCCCTGCAAACAATTACTTCTAAAAAGAGGATGTGAATTTTACATCTCTATTTGAAATCACCATTTTAGGAATACCATACAGTCTAAAAATTTCTTTCATGAATATTTCAGCAATGTTAATAGCTTTAAAAGTAGACTTTACAGGAATAAAGTGTGCAGACTTACTGAGTTTATCGATTACAACCATGATTGAATCATTTTGTTTCTGAGTTTTAGGCAAACCTATTATAAAGTCCAGCGATATGGTCTCCCATTTCCATTCTGGTACTGGTAATGGCTGTAATAGGCTGGCTGGATGCTGGTGTTTGGACTTAGCCTGCTGACAATCTTGGCACCTAGCCAAGTACTCCGCTGTTTCGCCCTTCATATTAGGCTAGTAAAATAGTTTTATGAGTGTTGTTATTGTTTTTTGGTACCCTGGATGGCCAGAGTATGGTTTCTTATGTACTTCGTCTATCTTGGGTATGTGTTATATTCTTTGCACGAGTAGTAGTGTTTGAGTGTCTGTGTCGGGCGCGCAGGGGGGTTAGAGGGGGGACCACTAGGCCCCCCCTCGGGGGGTGCAGGGGTTCGAGGGCAGCGCCCCCGATTTTTTTTTTTTTTCGGGACGACATATTTCCGAGACCACATAATATTAGGTGGTTTTTCGGCACATGGTTTTTTACCGATGGTTTTCTATTTTCGGTTAAGGAATTAGGGTTTTGGACTAATCCAGGTCATTGGGTTGGGGTTTTGGATGCCGCTCGCTCCTATATGTATATTGTATTGTAAACAATGTAACACAATGTATGAATATAATATATGTTGGTTTTCCCGGTTTGGGTTTCCAGGTGAAAAATCTCTGTGTAATGTTTGTATTTTCCATTGTATCTTTTCTGTTCTTTTCTGAATATCAGTTTGTAGTAGATATTGTACAATGTTAGAATTTACAATCGAAAATAGTTAATTTTAGCTCTGCTGAATCTGGTATGTAAAGTCTTTTTTTAAATCGTAATAGTCCCTTCTTGTCGATACTTATATCTCGTTTATCTGAGTTTGAGATACTATTTTGAAATTCTACCATTATCTTAGTGTAATTTCCATTGTTGATGCCTGTCGTCCTTATTCTTTGTTCCATATTACTTTCTGCCCTACTGATGTTTATCTCAAATAACCCATGAATTCTGCGGCTTAAAGCATCTGCTACTTTATTTTCCTTACCCTTGATATGTCTGACCTCGAAGTCGAATTTTCTCAAGAAGGCTAGCCACCTTGCCTGTCTTACATTAAGGTCTAGTTGGTTAAACAGATATTTCACTCCGCTATTATCCGTCAATAGTAGGAATTTTCTGCCCATTATATAGTGTCTCCACATTTTTAAGGCATGTATTACTGCTGCCAATTTTAAGTCATGAGTGACGTAATTTTGCTCGTGTTCCTTTAATTTTCGGGACTCATAACATATCATGTTCCCTTCCTGAGTTATAACACCACATAGTCCCTCTTTACTTGCATCAACACATACTATGAAGTCTTTATATGGGTCTGCTACCTTCAAGATGGGCACCGCTGTCAATAATTCTTTTAGCTTGTTAAAACTGTCTTGACACTTTTGCGACCAGTTAAACTTGGTCCCTTTATTTTGTAGTGACGTGATAGGGTAGGCTATCTTGGAGAACCCTTCTATAAATCTGTGATAATATCCTGTGATTCTCATGAATGACCAGATATCTTCCACATCCTTAGGCACTGGCCATTCCATAATGGCTTTTGTCTTTTCCGAGTCGACAACAATACCTTGCAAGGAAATGACATGTCCTAAATATTGTATTTCTTTTTGATAAAAATCACATTTGTCGTATTTTGCGTATAGTTTGTGTTTCCTTAGTGTTTGTAGAACTATTTGTAAGTGTTCATCATGTTCCTCCTCCATTTTAGAATATACCAGAATATCGTCGATAAATACTACTATGAACTTGTCTAAGTACTGGCTAAAAATGTTGTTCATCAAGCACATAAATGTGGTTGGTGCATTAGTGAGTCCGAAAAGTATGACTACAAACTCGTAGTGTCTGTAACTTGTTCAAAAAGTTGTTTTGCTTATGTCCTGGTCTTTTATCCAAATTTGATGATATCCATATCGTAAATCCAATTTCGAGAAGATCTTGGCCCCACCAACTTGATCGAACAGAGCATTTATCCTAGGTAAGGGGTATTTGTTCTTAATGGTCACTTTGTTCAGTTGTCTATAAACGATACATAGTCTTAGAGTACCGTCTCTCTTTTTCACAAAGAGGACTGGTGCTCCCCATGGCGAGACACTTGGTCTGATATACTCTTTGTCCAACAATTCCTGTAATTGTATTTTTAATTTTGTTAGTTCTGGTAGACTCATTCGGTAGGGTGCTTTTGAGACAGGGGTTGATCTGGGTAGTAAGTCTATCGAGAAATCTAGTTCTCTCCTAGGAGGTAATTCTGGTATCTCTTCGACAAACATGTCGCTGAATTCACATAGGACAACAAAGTCTTTTAATTTGGGCTTATCTTATTTTTCTATTAGATTCGTCACTTGGATGGCGTAAACTTGACATCCCTTCCTAATACATTTATTGAGTTGCATCGCTGAAACTTGTCTGACTGATACAGGTTTTGGTATGCCTTGGGCTATTCTAACAGTGCCAAAATTATCTTTATAGCTAAGTACCTTTGTATAACAATCTAGTACTTCTTTGTGTTGTTCCAACCAATCCATCCCAATAATCATATCATAAGATCTTAGTGGTAGGATGTTCAGATTGGTTCTTATCTTTTGACCATCTAAGCTGAACTCAAGATCAAAAATAAAGTTAACTACTTTTCTTTTAGTCCATGTTGCTAGTTGTACAAGCCAAGATTTTTCGTGCTTTTGTTTCTTAAGTTTATTCGACTCTACTACATCAGGAGTAATATAACTTAATGTAGCTCCACGGTCAATCAAAACAGAAATTCGAGTGTCATGGATTTTACCTTCAACTTCTACCACCGAGGACTGGTGGTCATCTTGTCGACCATCTATGGCTACATTTATCTGATGCAGACTTCTTCCCATGTCACCCACTGTTGAGGCTTCTTGCAAATTGTGGACAACGGTGTTGTTTGCTATAAGTAAACGTGGACAATTCCTCCTTAGATGAGGCTCTCCACACTCCCAACACTTTAATGGTTCGCAGGAGTTGTCCCCAAACTTCTTCGTTCCCAGGTTTACCGGTTTACCGCTACTCTGCGTATTCAGATTATTGGAGTGAAAATCCTTCCTTGGGAAACTTTTTGCTGCATTCCGATAAGGAGCTGGCTGGTATCCCTTCTTCTGTTGGTTTATTCCATCTTGCTTCTTATCCTTCTAGGTCTTGGGAAACTATACCCGCTGTTTATACTAATCATAGAACATTCGTGCTTTCCTGAATGTCTCACTCAAGGATTTGGGGTTCTCAAACTCAATTCTTTCCCTGTAGGACTGTGTTAAATATCTTAAGAATCGCTAGATTTTTACCTTATCCTTCTGGATGTATGGTACGAACCTTAGTAGTTCGAGAAATTTATTTATAAGATCCTCCATTGTCATTTGTCTGAGTCGTAACTCATAAAATTCTTTCGTCTCCCTTTCATAATAACTTTCGGAAAGATATTGTTTCTTAAAATACTTCTTAAAGTCAGACCATTCCAACTGTTTCTCCTTTAGGCCCTTGGCCAATTTCATGTCCTTCCACCAAATGTTGGCCTTCCCCTTCAGATTGTAGATGGCCATTCTGACTCTCATGTTGCTGGAATAGTTGTAGATTTGGAAGTACTTTTTGATGTCCAACAACCATGCCTCGACCTCTTCTCTTGTCCTGGATTCTCCATCAAAAGTAGCTGGTTTAATCTTTTTAAATTCTCCTTCAAGGTGGTCGGTTTGCTTTCTTTTTTTGCCTGGTATGGTTTTGTCTTCAGCTGAAGGTGTCCCTTCAGACGAACTGTCTCCTTTTTCCATTTTCACACCAGAATTCTTGGAGGCCCTTTTGCTAACCCATTTCTCATGGTTATCATCCTTTGGACTTTTCTTGGTTACTATACTACACAGTAGGACTTCATTTATCTCTTACTGTTCTTGTTGTGCCTTCTTCAATTTTTCATTGTCGGCCTTGAAAACCTGTAGTTCAACAATAAGGTTCCTCATTGTTTCTAACACCTCCGTGGGTGAGCTTCCATCACAATTCTATCTTGGATCTCCAGGAGGTCCTTGTTGCAGATTCTCTTCCACCCTGATTTATGCACCTTCTTGAGTTGTCATTATTCAATACAAAACATAAAATCTTTATGTTTGTAATCCACATGATTTATTAGTTTTTTCATAAATCAGAATATATACTAAGCAATCAATGTGGCTCTGTTCAGGCCCAGTGTTGCAACTTTTTCTCTCATACCATATGTAATGTACCTCAAAAATCATCACACAAAAAAAATTTCTTGTACATTTATCCTTGAAAAGTTTTGAGGTCTCAAGCAAGTAGGCTTTCTGTTATAAATCTTGAGTCTGAAATTTTTTTTAGAGACCTTACTATCATTGATTGTATTTACTATGCAACTTAAACTTCCTACTCGATGGTACAATAATGTATACTCCTCCCTTCACTGTTATTTAAAATATTGTAAAAATTATCAATATTTTTCTTATTTGATGATGTCTATAACACCAGCATGGATTTAACTATAATAGGTCTATTACTTCCATACTTCTAATCGAGAGGAATATTCTCCAAATCAACACACAACAACTCCCGAAGTCGTGAAAAGTGACCAACATGTCGGGATTTCGGAGTTCGGGATTTTGCGAATTCAACTCAAATATAAACACACAAGCACTCCCGAAATCGCAAGAAGTGACCAACACTTCTGGATTTCGGAGTTTGGGATTTTGTGAGTACAACCGTCGACCGACAATACACAACAATTCCCGAAATCGTGAAAAGTCTCCAGCATGTCGGGATTTTGCGAGTTCAACAGTCAAATATAAACGCACAAGCACTCCCAAAATCGTGAGAGGTGACCAGCACTTTGGGATTTCAGAGTTCGGGATTTCGTGAGTACAACCGTCGACCGACAATACACAACAATTTTCGAAATCGCAAAAAGTGACCAACACTTCGGAATTTCAGAGTTCAGGATTTCGGGGTTTCAAATGTCAAACAACAACACAAAACATTTCCCGAAGTTCCGAAAAGGTAAAGGTGGGACCCATATTTCAGGATTTCAGAATTTGGGGTTTTGGGGTTTCAAATGTCAAACAACAGCACAAAACATTTCCCGAAGTTCCGAAAAGGTAAAGGTGGGGCCCGTAATTCGGGATTTTGGAATTCGGGGTTTCAGGGTTTCAAATGTCAAACAACAACACAAAACATTTCTTGAATTTCTGAAAAAGGTAAAGGTGGGACTCGTATTTTGGGATTTCGGAATTCAGGGTTTACTAACTCCCGATGCAAAAACACTACACAACGTCAAGTGCCGAATCGTGAAGTCGCGAAAAAGGTATGGGGCCCAGCCGATATCGAGTTTCGACGTTTGGTAATGCTTGATGCAAGAACAACATCCCACGGTAAACGTTGAATCCCAAAATTCGATCAGGCTGTGGGGCCACTTCGAGTTTTTGGAGTTTTGCAAGAACAAAAGAACTCCACAGAACTTGAACCAATAAACTCCGAAAAGTCGGAAAAGGAAGAAAAAAAACATGAACAAAGTTTAAAAACTCAGTAAATTTGTTCATGACATTATTCATATAGTTAGATTAATTAAATCACAGCATAACCTCCACTCCCAATATGTCAATCTCAACATCGATTTCACTCATAAAACACATAAAGAAAGAAAATAACAGTGAATCTAATTTAGAGGAGATTTCTTCTAGAATTTAACCATGCATAATCCTTTCGACTATCATAAAAAAAAATCCAATTCTGTCATTCGTTAAGAAAGGGGTCACTCAAGATTAGATTTACCCTATGTTCTCTGTCAGTCTTTAGGCTTCATGAATTCGAACTATTTTTTCCTACACATTATTATCTATCATTATTAGAATATGCATTACATCCGTGATTGAATCATTCACCAGGGAATGGAAATTATTTTAGTTCTGATTTAACGCATACATTGCATCAGATATAAAATCATTTAGACAGAAAATGGAAATCATTCCAGTTCGGATTTAACAAATATATTGCATTAGATATAAAATAATTCAGAATAGAGAAGGATAAGATTTAACATATATGAACCAATTCGCGGGAAGACAAAAGGAACAGCCATGTTCCTCCCAACCGTAGAACAGGGTAGCCAAAATCACTTGCTCGATTCACCCCCTAGCCTGACCATGAATCCATGAGGGCAAACTTGGAAACTTCTCCTCAGCTATGTCCTTCAATTCCAACAGTTATCCTCTTGCCTCACACTCAATCCACAATATTCATAACAACAAGAGAACTCGGGAACTATTTCCGAGCATACTTGGAAAAGTCCTGCCTCCTCGCATATGATATATATATATATATATATATATATATATATATATATATATATATATATATTCTTGCTCATGTTTTTTCCCTCCTTTGGGGATTTTCGCAGCTTTCTTAATCCCTGATTTTCAGGGGCTGCTAGTGGCCAAATCCCTGATTTTTCATTTGTAATCATCAGCCCAGAGGCAGTTCCAACTTGTTCCCCACTCATGGAGTCATGGTCAGCTGATTTTTTAACATGGTTGTTCCATTTGTCCTCCTGCAGTTAATATAAAATGTTTTGTTGTGATACAACTGTCATAATCAAATAGTTAGTTGAGTCCAAACAGATCTCTGCCCAACAATCACAATAATTAAATAAGATTATTAAATTTGAAATTTGAAATTGCCATAAATGACAAAAATTTTCAAGATTCGAATTTGCCTAAAACATAAATAAATTTCTAGCACACAAAATAAAATTTTTTTTTATTTTTTTGGGATGTCACAATCGCCCTTTGGTAAACTTTATTAAAGGATGGCGTGGTAAATAAATGGGAGGATCACTCTATTATTTATTGAATAGGTGGATGCTTATACACATAACTCGATAGGTATGAGAGTGGATTTTTGCTTTATTATGCACTTTATATTTTATGGAGGATCGTTTCTAAGAGGGTGAATATCATATAAAGAGGTGGACGTTTTGTCTACTTTTGTTTTATCATGCACCATATATTTTATGGAGTTGAATATCATATGGAGGATCGTTTCTAAGTGTGTTTAAGGTATAAAAATATATATTAAATATTTATTTTTTTAATTTTTTGTAGTTTAATATTAACTATATATTTTTAATTTCATTTTATGATATAAAATTGTTTTTTCATATTAAAAAGCTTAGTATTATAAGTTGTGATATAAAAATGTTTTTTCACAATACATAACACTAACATAATCACATTTAAAAGTGATTGATATATTTAGATAGGTTCATCATAGTTTTATTATTTGAAGAAGAATAGATTCCTTTGTTTTTATTTATAGTGTGTTTATGTAATTATTTTTTGTTATTATAAAATAAACCTTAATATAAAGAATCCTAACTCTATTAAATCCTAACACAAATAATCCTAACTCAAATAAATCTTAAATTTTAATACAATTAAAGCTAACTCAAACCCTAAAGCTTAAAGCATGAATTGATCTAATACTTTGCATGTCACGATTAAAAGTGGATTATATCTTCTGATTACCTCGACTTGATTCTCAAGGATAAATGTTTTTCTGTTGCGTGCTTACATAGTTGATGATCTCTTCCAGGATAATTGTTTTTTCTATTTCCATCTTTTCATTAGAGCACAACAAAAGAGGTCATTTCTCAACAATCCTACTCTATTGACAATAAAATGTATGTATAACTAGAAAACCCACATTTAAAAGTGGTTGATATAAGCCTATAGGCTCATCATAGTTTTATTATTAGAAGAAAAATAGATTTCTTTGTTTTTATTTATAGTGTGTTTATGTAATTATTTTTTTGTATTATAAAATAAACTCTAATATAAATAATCCTAAAGCTATTAAATCCTAACAAAAATAATCCTAACTCAAATAAATCTTAAATCTTAATACAATTAAAACTAATTCAAACCCTAAAACTTAATGCATGAATTGATCTAATATTGTGCATGTGAGGATTAAAAGGGGAGTATATATTTTCATTACCTTGAATTGATTCTCAAGGATAATTGTTGTTTTTCCCATTGCGTGTGTTTCATTAGAGAACAAAAAAAGAGGCAGTTTCTCAACAATCCCACACTATTGGCAATAAAATGTATATATAATTACAAGAATATTTAAAAAACAACATGCCTACTTTGGATGGAGAACCTTCACATTTTTACCTTATCTTGTAAATAATTCATTCGTTTCCTGATTTTCTCTCTTCTGTCCTGTAAAGTGTTAGCACTTTGTAATTTGTCCAAGGCTGTGGAGGCAGTCACAGAGGCAACATCAAAACCGCTGCGAGTCTTGGATCTAGCCCTCCAAGACTCAGAGAGGGATCTCTCTGTCAAATTTAGATTTGTTTGAATAGATATTAGGCTAGCTAATGGGTTCATATTTTTGATTTTTTAAATGATTGGCTCTAACAGGAGAAAAGAGGTCCATTGGGTAATGGGGTCACAGCCTGAAGTTCAATCGAAAACAAGTTCTACAGATAGCTTTACAGGGCAAGGTAGGCACTCTTGGTGGATTCTTTGAATTTGATTTTGGTTTTAGAGGAGCAAGATGAGAGGACCAGGCAATGACAGGGAAATCAAGAATCCTGAAATTAACCTTTAAGGAGAAAACATTGACAATTATGTCAAAGCCAGAAACAGAGTGTATGTCTCAACAAATTCCGTTCTTCAAACTTATTTGCATAATTAAAAGTATGAATGACTTAAGAAATACAATGGAAACAAATTACAGTGAATGAGGAAAACATCACCAACAAAAATGACACATGAATCCTATAGCTGCTATGACTGTATTATTGAATTGATGAAAAATATAGGAGGCTCTATGAGCTGTTTACAAAAACTAAATTTCGGTCTCTTGACTGATCAACCCCTTTTTATATTAAAATCCTATGAATAAATAGGATATATCTCCCTATAAGTTTCAGAAGTTGGATTCAACCGCCTTGGCCAAAAATAGCCACAAATCCCCCAAAATCCTGAATTGTCCGCCATGAAAGACGAGTCGGATTTCTGCAAAAAAGAGGTCCACTCAGACATCTGTTTTTCTTTAATCATGACACATGGGCAGAAACGAAAGGAGGTTATTGTATATGGGCATGTTATAGATAAAAAACTCCTTTCCTTTCACCAAATTCGCCTCCAGTTCACCGTAACAGCTCCTGTGAGATCGGGACTGTAACAAAAAAACAAAATATCTGAAAAATGAGGCTGAAAGACAACTTTTATTTTCCCTTCTCATGGAACCTGTGGAAAAACAGAGAGAGGTTTTTTTTCTTCAGGCCATTACAGAGAAAAACCTCTCTCGGTTTTTAAAAATTCGTTTTCATTTTCCAAGAATCGGCCTCGGAAGAAGACTGGTCAAAATGTTGCGAAAGTGGTTTTTTCGGGGGCAGAGTGGTATTCCGGACCCCCCTTGAGGTGGTAAGCGGTTTTTTTTTTTGGGGGGGGGATGGTCCGCTGGCATGTGGGACTGACACTTGTCCAATGGTGGTTTAAAAAATACAACCATTCCAGACCCCCCCTCTCGTTAAACTTCAGATGGTGAGGGGGGGTCCAGAAAGTTTTATGTTTGTTGATTTAATTTGGTTTGGGAATGTATGCGTGGAGTTGGGGGGTGGGTAGAACTTAGGATAGTACTTTGGTTTTGCTTTTTGTTTTTTAATATTATTTTTATTACATGTTTTATTACTTTGTTTTATTTTAATTGTTATATATTTTATTTAATTTGTTTTGTGTTTTATTTAATATTAAATTAACAAAACAATATCCTAGTTACTAAACTAACCTATTTATTAATTAATCAATTAATTATTAATTAGTCTGGCCTATTAAACTAACTATATTATCATTAATTAATTAATTAATTAATGATTAATTTATTATTAATTAGTCTAACATAAAACTAACTATACTAAACTTATTACTAACATTATTAATTAATCTAATTAACTTATTGTTATTTTTGTTTATCCTAAGTTTGATTATTCATGGATGGACGGTGGGCGAGATGTGGCTAAGGGAAGAAAGGAGAAGGGAATGAGTGGCGCAGAGGCGGATGGAGGATGCAGAAGGGGTGATGGGATCGGGCGAAAAGGATGGATGACATGTTGGGATAGGGCCCACCAAAGAAAAATGCCTCATTCCAGACCCCCCCTCACCATTAAAGGTAGAATGGTTGGGGGGATCTGGAATTCAATCTCAACCGTAGCTCTATGTGCTGACCTCTTAGTTGCTCATATGCGCGCCTTCTTTATACCTAATTCCAGACCCTCCCTGTCTTTAAAGGAAGAATGATCGGGGGAGCCTGGAAAATCTTGTGAACCGTAGATATCAACGCCAGCCTCTCAACCGTTCATATATGTGTTGTCTTTAATCTGTGAGCGCAAAGTCATATTTGCTCCAAAACTTAGGATAAGTGTATTATGTGAATTTGTGCACTGCTTCCCTTGCTTTTGTCTTCATGGGGTTAGGCAAAACCACTCAGCATCAACAACCATGAATTTTCTTTTCTCTTCCTTTCCTTGAAAATAATTTGCATAGATGAAATATTATTTACAAGCCAAAATACACCTAGAGTAAAAAAACATTTCCAGTCACTAGATGATACTATGAATTATAGGGTTATAACAGTGGCTCCACCTGGGGATGGCAACTCTTTTAGGAGGTGTCAAGAATCTCAGACCTCTGAACATGCAGATTGATGCTTTATCCATTGGGATGATCCCAAAATCTTATTCTGCAACCTGTACCTATTTTGATCTTGCAACTGGAACCAAATTAAAATAAACACTACTAAAAAAGAGATGCTCGGAATGTTGAGCTTATTCATTTTTTCCTACCTACCCTATGCTACTGATAATTTTTTCATTCTAAATGATACAATAATGCCAATGCATCGATTCAAGCAACTTCTCTAACAACTCTGCTCTTTTAATGTTTTCAAAAAATATCATAAATAGAACTTGCATAGGAATCATGAAATGCTTCCCATCTTGATCTTCATCACAAGGGGCTTGATAAACACGACATATAATAGAAATGCTGGGAATGCATTGTGGCTCTGTGATGAACAATTTCTCCATATAAATAGCCATTGGATCAAGATAAACTTGACCTATTACTAGATATTCAAATTTAACCAACTCAATTTCATGATTTGATGTCGTAGTTATGCTCTTTGCCTCCTCATGCACTTCCTGACATGGCTGCAACTGCTCTGATGGGCTTTGTAATGTGACTTCTACTGAAAAAAACAATGAAGTTGACTGCCTGATCATGTCAATATCATAACAATGTTTTATCCCATAGTTGGATGATGGAAAAAGACTTTGACAACAGAAGTCATCCAACACATTTGATATTGGATCCTGTAGAAAGTGAAATCACTGATGTATTGGTTCTATTGAAACTTCTTAATTTTTTGTGTATTTATTCTTTAGCATATACTCAAGATTTTATTTCAAAAATTGAAATGAATTAAAGCATAATGGTAGAGAGTTATTTTGGATTAACTCATAATTTGCCTCAGGCTTTAATCTTTCATCTGAAATTTGAAAATCAAAGTAGGTAAAGGGATGCAACAATGGATTTAGAACAACCTCCACATCAGCAATGACATCTTCACCTAGTTGATCAGAAAATTCTCCCTCTCTACTATTGACAACTTGCTTACAATTTCCTCTCAAAAATTGAAAAGAAGAGAAACATAAGGGCAAAGATTTTTCCTTTACTCTGAAATTTTTTGTCTCTTCTTCATCGCTATCATAACTTTTGTGCAAGGGATGATTGTCATATATGAAATGTAAATGATATTTTTCCTCCCATTCATATGTGGCTGATTTCTTTGAACAATCCACCTCTATTTCAGCCTCATGATCATCATCATACTAATCATACTTGGGTGGATTATCCAAGTAGGGAATGCCATCAAACATGCACATCATATCAACTGCTTGTTCCTCTGTAAGTTGATATGGAGCTTCATCTTTGACTGTGTTGTGAATTGAATACATGAAAGAATCATTATCCAAACCATGGTACCAAGGATGAACTTCAAAATGTTTGGGAACAGTGACCGTCAATGGAACATGATGTCTTTGGACAACAAGCTCATCATTCATGTTGATCCTCTGCATCATCTCTTCCATGGCACTGGCCAAAATGTCCAGTTTATCTTCTGATGACTTCAGCTGCTCCTTTTCTTTGTTATTTACCTTTGAATTTTTGATCAACAAGTTATCCTCCACATCAACTACAATGTTCTACATTTCTTCGAGAGTTGCAGTGTTCCTTTCTCTTAATTGGAATGCCATCTCAGGGTCGAAGGCATCTCATAAATGAAAGTGAGCTGATCCTGGGGGTGGCCTTATATCAGCAGGTATTGGATGATATACCTTATTGAATCTGGATGAAAACTGATGTATTGTCTCCCCTGGCTTTCTTTTCAAGTGGTCATACTCTTCTAGGATGAGGAAAACATTTCCCATGACCACCCATCTATCTAGGAAAACTTGCATAAATTGAAGAAAATTTCTGATATTTGCAGCTGGCGGATTTCTAAGCCAATTTTTAACTTTACCTTGCAAAGACAGGGCAAACATTCTAATGCAGACATCATCATATTCTACCTCAAAGAGGTCAAGAAAATCCTCAAGACTTTGGATATGATTTTCAGCAGTAATATTGGCATTCTCTCCATCAAACCTGGGCAGATTATTGGTGTAATTTGTAGGAAGGTCATGGAGGATAGGAGGCAAATCTAGGGGCTTATATATGTCTGGGATTTTGGCAGGTATAGGAGGTGACGCAAGAGGCTTACAACCATCCATAGGTTTAGAAAGAGTAGGAGATAAAGTAGGAGGCTTATGTATCACTAGGATTTCTACAGGTGCACCTGGGATGTGCACAGGTGTATGAGTATGTACATAATATACAATTGGGGATGTGATCTCTTGAGGCTCCTCAATTTGCAGATGATCAATGTAATCTTCAACAATATACTTTTGATCTGGCTTAGAAAAAGACAAAACATAATTGCAGATAAAACCAATGATGTCTTGAATGCAATTTGAGCTTTAGTACCTGGTCTTTCTAAGTTTCTTGGTCATGCTTCAAATTCTTCCTCCAGTGGAGTCTTTGAGTCGGCACTGTCTGGAGCTAGTTGGAGTCACCAGGTGAATGATCTTAGCGTTCTGGTGTTTGGTCACTGTCCACCATCAATGATCAGATCTGGAGCTTGAAGTGTATTATTGGGGAAATTTCCCCAGTATGGTCACCATTCTGTTAGCACTCTGTAATTGCCCAAGGCTGTGGAGGAAGTGACAAAGGCAACATCAAAACCACTTTGAGTCTTGGATCTATCCCTCCAAGACTCAGAGAGGGATCTCTCTATCAAATTTAGATTTGTTTGAATAGATATTAGGCTAGATAATGGGTTCAGATTTTGGATTTTTTAAATGATTCACTCGAACAGGAGAAAAGAGGTCCATTGGGTAATGGGGTCACAACCTGAAGTTCAATCAAAAACAAGTTCTACAGACAGCTTTACAGGGCAAGGTAGGCACTCTTGGTGGATTCTTTGAATTTGATTTTTGTTTTAGAGGAGCAATATTAGAGGACCAGGAAATGACAGGGCAATCAAGAATCCTGAAATTAACCTTTAAGGAGAAAACATTGACAATTATGTCAAAGCCAGAAACAGAGTGTATGTCTCAACAAATTCTGTTCTTAAAACTTAGTTGTATAATTCAGAGTATGAATGAATTAAGAAGTACAATGGAAACAAATTACAATGAATGAGGAAAAAATCACCACCAAAAATGACACATGAATCTTGTAGCTACTGTGACTGTATTATTGAATTGATGAAAAATACAGGAGGCTCTGTGAGCTGTTTACAAAAACTAAATCCCGGTCTTTTGACTGATCAAACCCTTTTTACATTAAAATCCTATGAATAAATAGGATAGATATCCCTATAAGTTTCGGAAGTTGTATTCAACCGCTTCGGCCAAAAATAGCCACAAATCCCCAAAAATCCTGAACTGTCCGCCATGAAAGACGGGCCAGATTTCTGCGAAAAAGAGGTCCACTCAAACATCTATTTTTCTTTAATTATGACATATGGACATAAACTAAAGGATTTTATTGTATATGGGCATGTGCTGGACAAAAACCTCCTTCGGTTTCATCAAATTCGCCTCCAGCTCACCGTAACAGCTCTTGCGAGATCGGGACTATAACAAAAAAAACAAAAATCCGGAAAATGAGGCTGAAAGAAAGCTTTGATTATCCCTTCTCATGGCACTTGTGCAAAAACTGAGAGAGGTTTTTGTTGTTCAGGGCGTTACAGAGAAAAATCTCTCTGTTTTTAAAAATTCATTTTCATTTTCCCAGAATCAGCCTCGGAAGAAGACTGGTCAAAATGCTGCGAAAGCAGTTTTTTGGGGGGGCAAAGTGGTATTCTAGGCCCCCCTTGAGGTGGTAAGC
>ML782794.1:259378-275843 GCA_009831015.1 Picea engelmannii
CAATCTCAATCGTAGCTCTATGCACCGACCTCTCAGCCGTTCAGATGGGCACCTTCTTTATACCTGATTCCAGACCCTCCCCCTGCCGTTAAAGGTAGAACGGTCGGGGGGGTGGGGGGTCCAGAAAACCTTGTGAACCGTAGATCTCAGCGCTAACCTCTCAACCGTTCATTTATGTGTTGTCTTTACTCTGTGAGCGCAAAGTCATATTTGCTCCAAAACTTAGGATAAGTGTATTATGTGGATTTTGTGCACTGCTTCCCTTGCTTTTGTCTCCATGGGGTTAGGAAAAACCACTCAACGTCAATGACCACGGATTTTCTTTTCTTTTCCTTTCCTTGAAAATAATTTGCAGAGATGAAATATTATTTACAAGCCAAAATACACCTAGAGTAAAAAAGAAATTACAGTCACCAGATGATACTATGAATTATAGGGTTATAACATACAGAATGTCATGTAATATTAGAGCATTTTCATCACCACACACACTTAGAAAATGAAAACATGGGCTATTTGGATTTAGAACAAAGATGGGCTATTTGGATTTAGAACATGAAACGCTCGGTGAATTTGACAATTGGGGTCAGTAGTTGTATGGGAGATATGAATTTGACACTTGGGGTCAATAATTGTATGGGAGATATGGTCAAAGAAATTTAAATTTAATCATGTAAAAGATAAAAGGTTAATAGTGAACTAAATTTGTAATCTCAAGTAACTTTTCTAATCATCTAAACATGGTAATCAGATAGTAATTTCTTAATATGATTAAGTAAATGTGAATAAGTAAACATGTTAGGTTAACTGATGCATTAAAAAATGATATAAAGTTATGAAGATTAAATATCATTCATTGATTTAGAAGGAAAACTAAGAATATACCAGCATCTTCTTCAATTGCTAGCCATAAGATTATAATTTATAATTAAAAGATGATTAAATGTGCCCATTTCCAATAAGTGTACTCGATTTTATCTTAGACTTTCTCTTGGTTATGGTTTTTGCTTAGTCTTTGGTTATTCTTACTTGGTAAGTTAACCTTAGAAAAAGGGGATGACAATATTACTATATTGTCTAAAGGTGAAAAGACCACACCTATTTTTTAAGAATATGTATTTTCATTTCCATTTTCTAAAAAACATAAATTTTATTAAACATGAATTTTATTTTATTTTATTTCTAAAACAAAAATAATATTATTTTTTTAAATTTCTATAATTAATATTTTATTAATAATAAATTTTTATTATAAATATTATTTTGATAGGATAARGGCTGCCTTATTGCTCTTCCAGTCATACACCCACTTAATCCAATACAAATATTTATCAAATAAGATAGAAATCATGTCAASCACTTACATGATAAGATGGAATTCCGATCAATGGATAACACTTAGATGAAGTTTAGCTTTCTCTGTTAGCCATAAAATAGTAAAACAACCAATAAGAATTCCAGTGAAGTACACACARTCCTGCAACCCAGAACACTCGAGATAAARGTTTTTATAAAGTTAAAAAAGTTTTTATAAAGTTAAAAAAAAAAAAACACTGGAAATAAAAGTTAGATGCAGATTCAAATCACGACACGATGGAAATCCTATCATGATATGACGGGATTCACAACATGATACGATGGAAATCATATCCGTTTGCATGTGTCTATATCTGATCATTAACCACATAAAATCATACAACAAACCTATATGATTTCCATATAATCACACACACAAAATGATTTCAAACATAAGTTAACTTAGTCTACACACTAATAATGTAAGTATATGATAAACATTTTGAAAATAATATTTTGTTCGGGTTCATGTAAGAGAATGATTGTGTAAACAAAGTTGGTAGAAAATAAAGAAAAAATGACAAAACATCTATACTATTATGACAGAGTTTACAATAATATATATTAAACATTTGACAAAACATCTATACAATTATTACAGAGTTCACAATAATATATATTATACATTTGTGTATATTCAGATTGATGGGAAGGATTAATTAAAGTATGCTGAGAGTAGTTTTTATAATATTGAGTAAAATTATGTGTTTGCACATACATATGAGGTTCAGAAGTGTTTTTTTCCATATTTTCAATAAATTTTACATTAATAAGAAATGAAGAAGAGTCTTTTAAACCTTCTTAAATATGAAGTATTTGATCTATTTGAAAAACTTTTTTTTTTTTTTTTTTAACAATTTTAAGGAAACAAATCTCTGTTTTGCAGTGCTTTACTTTTTCGAACTTATTACATTATGCATGTTCATTGATCTCATGCTCTATGCGAATTTGAGTTTTCCAATGCACAGTTCTCTACTAAAAGTGGATGTTTTTGCAATGTTTTACTTTTCCAAATTGATTATACTCTGCAGGTTTATTGATCTCATGATCTATGCAAATTTGAGGTTTCCAATGCCTAGTTCTCTACTAAAGGTGTAGAGGTCTTTAAATTCAGATGTGATGTACATTAAATGTTGGATTCAAACCAAGGTATTGTATCATATCAATATAGAAATCATTGTTTCCATGTACTTGATGATGACATAAGGAACATATGCAAATGGCTTAATTTTTCAATGCATATTCTTGATTCTATACTTTTCAATATATATCCATACTCATTCCTTCTTGAAACATTATTTAAAACTTATCATGACACCCTTATAATTTATACTTTATGCTTCTCTTATAAACATCACTATATTTATGTAGAACGTTCTTAATCTACTAAATGAAGCATGTTTATTTTTTTTTAGTTATAAAAAAATTATTTCTTAGAACTATTGACATCAAATAGCTACATGTGTATATTAACCTTAGGTTGAAATACTAAGTAAACCTCAAGTGATAAAAAAAAATGTTTTTTGAAACTATTGACATCAACTAGCCACATGTATATATCAACCTTAAGTTGAAATAAGAAGTAAACCTCAAGTGGATGTCATTGAGTAGAGATGTTCCAATATTTTTTGTAATTATTTTGTCTGAAACTATTATTATCATGTTTCATGTATGGTGTTTGTGATGGCTATAAATGTCCACTAGTTATACAAGAGTTTCATTCATAACTTCCCTTTTCCCATTAATTTATTGATAAAAACTTGTGGATATTTTGAAGATTATCTTGAATATGTTCAAAGGGAATTTAATCACTAGATAAATCCATGATCCATGTGAGATGCAATGGTTGTGAGAAATATGAAATTTTCCCAAAGTTGTAAAGGATAAGGTTATTGTCTCTTACAATGATGAATGTCATATTGGAAAACATTGAAATAAAAATAATATTTAAAAATCATAATTATAGTTCACTATTGTTAGTTTTATTCAAAAATCCAAGGAGACAAACTCCCATGGGTTCTTAGAAATAGAGAGAGACATGCAAAGTATGTGATTCTTGCTAGTTTATTTAGTAAATACATAAATAATTTGATCCATGATATATTTTTCCCATGTCTATGGAGAGGTGAGGAAAATAAAAATACTTATACACGACTAGAAGAGTCTTGTTACATCACCATGACCCATATACTTGGATTAATGTGCTTTCTATGTGGGTTTTTCACTTTCAAATTTTATTGCCACCCATAATTTCCTAATGCAATACAATGAGATGTGATGTATGTATAAATGGTGTATGGTTTTTCATGGATGATAGATGAACTTATTTATACAAATATATATGAAATTATATACATCTGTGCTTACTCATGAAATGGAATGTTGTATGATGAAGGAGATAATGTTGAAGGCATACTCTAAGGTGTTAGTTTGAGTTTCAAAGGGAACCTACAATTTGGGTTCGTCTAATATTGAAGTTGTGTCCATTATATATTGTAATTCTTAAAATGCTTATTGGTTTTCTATGTCCAATCTGAAAATTAGTTTATTTTCATTGTCATGAAAGAGTTCATGAAAGATATGTTCAACATAAGAGAACACCAAGACGAATTCTCCTTGTAAATTACCCAAGATGAGAGAAATTTACAACTAGAAGATGTTGGTTTCGGTATTCCAGTCATGAATGAGGATATATATATTCTTTGGATCTCTATGCATACACCTCTCCCATTATTGAATAACCTCATTTCATGGTTTTTTAAATAAATATAATCTAATGGTTGTATAAGGTTCTAAGAATGAAAGAAATGTGTTGGAGGTGTTCATCTCATTTTCTTATCAATCTAATATTATTAATATATTCCACAACAAATTTATCAATATAAGGGTGTAGAACAATGTCTATAATTTAGATCAAAGTCACTATTTCATTAATTAGGTTAAAAGGAATAATTTGCAACCATTCATAAAATCATTCTTTGATTTGATTTTCATCTTCTCAATATAGTGAGGGCTGGCCTAACTTGATGGTAACTAGATTTCAAGTCCATTTTGTGAACTATTTCGCTTTTTTGTTATTTCAAGAACACGAAAGTAGGGTATTTGATACATAATATTTACTATGATGTTCATGAGCATGTGTGATCAATATTAACCTCAAGTTCCATATTTCTTAGGAATACACACTCCATAAGAAGGAAATATAAACCTAATCCATCCCTTTTGAAAGAGATCATGTATTTGGTGTCAGCAAGGATTTGAAATACAAATGTGAGCTTAATAACAACACAATGAGTGATAAATCAATTCATGGGGATTTCACTCAATGAACCTATGACATACCACATTCATTCATGGGATATTAAAGAATACCCCTAATTTCAATATATATTAAAAATTACTTCCCAAAACCCTTTTGTTGAGCCCCTCTCCCAATACATCTATTCAATTTAAAAGAAAAAAATATTACTCGATATCATAGGTGTTAGCACTAGAAGTTGTTCTTAAACTACTTTAAGAACAAGCCTAATACCTGTCAGAATTTGAATAAATAAATCAATTTTATGGTTAGTGGATTAGAAAGAAAGAACAAGAAAGAGAGAAACATACTATGCAGAGACATTCCATTGAGAATGGAGTCATAACATTCTACAAATCAAAGGAAATCAAACTGCCTACCAGAAAAAAAATGACTATATAATGATGAACAGAAGAATGAAGTAGATAACACTAAGAAGAAATAGTCATCAAACAATGATGCTCTTTGCAAAATGAATAAAAAGAATACTTGAACATAAATCATGAAAGAAGGCAATCAATGCAAATCATTTGCATCTCATGAATATCCTACCCATGAACATCCATTTATCCTCAATGTCTTAAATTCATTCAAGCAAGATGAAAATGTAAAATGGAAAACAGATAAAAGACAATCTGATAGTAACAGCTCTCATGAATCATTAATTGCAAAGGCTTACAAATCAACATACACAACTAAACTACCTATCCATCTCTCTCAAGCTCAAGCCCCTATTTTTGGAGTCCTCTCACTCATTAAATAGAAAATTACATCAATAATATCTCTAGGAAGTCGCAACGTACTCCATGCACTGGATTCTATGCCTTAGAGATATGTGACAAACATAAAATCCAACTAATTCCTTGATTCCTGGAAACTATCTTTTAGAATAAATGCAACTCCATCCATCTCATTGCATGTATATTTAGTGGAGCTTAAGCTTAGGTACAAGTGTCCTTTGGTGTCTAACTGATCTCTGATAACCCATCCAAACCTCCTCAAATAGGTGGAAACCTTCCTACAACTATTATTTATCATACTGCTAGAGTTTGTGGCGCAATTTAAGGAGTCGTTGCAAACTTTCACGTAGGTGATGATTTCCACTTTTCTCCCAAACGATGAATTGGGCCAGGATGATTTTTGGTCAACAAGTCAATAATATAATGATTGATCTCCACAATTTCTTTTATAAAAACCGAGATCGAAATTTAAAAGTTATGATGAAAATATGATTAAGTTGGAAGCGCACAATGAAGTTTGCACTGCACAGTGAAGTTTGCAGCGCATAATTGAGTTTGAAATTCATAGTGAAGTTTGCAGCGTACCATTGAGTTTGCAACACATAGTGAAGTTTGTATCGGATAGTTGAGTTTGCATTGCACAATTGAGTTTGCAGTGCATAGTGAAGTTTACAATGGACAATTGAGCTTGCAGCACACAGTTGATTTTGTAGTGCATAGTGAATTTTGCAGTGCACAATGAGTTTACAACGCATGGTGAGTTTACAATGCACTGTAAGTTTACAACACACGATGATTTTGCAGTGAAGAATGAAGTTCAAAACACGCAGTTGAAAATGGAAATGAAGATAAAAATGATAAAGCTTCATTTTGAAACCGACCCTTGGAGATGTTGAATGATGGGCAGGCACTAAAAACAATATTATTGCTAACATTGGATCCTACTAGGAAATAAAATACTCCCCGTGAGTTTCCAAGAACTTGTAGTTCCAGTTCCTTATCCATTTTGAAAATATGAAACTTGTAGTTTCTCATGATGCGCTACAGTCGACCTGAGATTGAAACTGTGAATTGTTCCTTCCTGGAGTATACTTCTGCTCTTTATTGGAAATTAAAACATTCAGACACTGAAAACAAACCTCAAAAAATAATCTAACCACACTGTGTAAACTGAAGGAAATTCTTGAAACATCAATCTTATTTATTTACAATTCATATACGAACCAACTGAAAAACCACTTTGCTCATGTATATACAAATTTCCAAAATAGAAAATCAAACAATTGACTTCTTGGCATGGTTTTATGTTTGCAGTTGTATGAAAAAACATAAAAATAATTTAATGTATGCAACAAAAAATTCTTAGACAACTCATACTCAAAGAAACAAATAAACACCACACCCAAGTTGTTAGTGTGTGAAGATTTTGAAAACAAAGACTCCATCCAATCGGCTATGGGATCATTAAACTCATGAAAAAAAAAATTGGGTTGATCAAAAGGAAAAGGTTTCTATTGTACTAAATCTTCTATTTGAATAACATTATGATCTCTCCTATTCTGAAAAACAAAATACTACTGCAATATATTTCCACCATTGTCAAATATTTCAAGAGAAGGATGAAAATGAAGCTTGTCTTCATGATCTTTTATAGGAGTAAGTATATTTTCAAATTTATCATAAACAGGTAAACCTTGAACACACACAAGCTCAAGGACCCTTTTATCATCCTTCTCTTCAATCACAAGTGAAAACATATCATAGGAAACCTCTTGAAAAGCCCGAGGAAAATATTCTTCTATAACTATTTCTTCATGACAAGCATCATTTTCATAGCTATCATATGTTGATCTGTACATCATTTCTTTGGCATCTGAATACTTAAGAGAAACAACTTGATGTCCATGAAAATTTGGAGCAGCCTCAAAAGTGTTAGAGACATTTGGTTCAAGGACAAATGTGTCTATAATGTTGTTATCACCAACATCCTTACCATTAAAAAAATCAATATAATCTTCTTTCAGAACTAAAGAATTAGAGAAGGTTTTACAAGGGGACGGTTCCTCCTCTACATGCTCAAATGTGTTTTTATTCTCTATCCTTATAAGCAAAAGAATTACTAAATGAATGTTGGATGTAGAATTCAAATTCTTTACAACAATTTTAAAAAAAAATATCAGTTGGATAAAATATTTTGAAATGATGATGAAACACTGTATGAAACTATCGTAATGATGAAATAATTGATGGAGGAAGAGATCTATTCCATCCTCGAGTGTCTCCTTCTAGTGAATACATGAAAATTTTCATGAGCACATACTCATGATGTATATCTAACTAATCCATACATTGATGAAACATAATGAGGTGTTGTGGAGGATTATCCTCCTTCCTTTCTTTGAATATAGGTAGAAAATATCCCCATTCAGATATATGAGGTATTGGATTTGGGAAACAAGGAACTGCAGAAATGTTAAGAGATGCAAAACTCTAATCCAAAGCAAGAGAAAATGCCTTTGACATTATGAAATTGTGGAGTTACCACTAGATCTATCCTTCATGGATTCGCCAGGTGAATGATGCACTATGTACTATGTCAAGAGCCTTTATTCACCATCAAATACTGGATCTAAGCTTTGTCATTCTCCGAGGGAAAATATTCAAATTTGTCTCGGGAAACAATGTAAAAAATGTTAGCACTAGAAGTTGTTCTTAGAATGCTTTAAAAACAATCCTAATACCCATCATAATTTGAATAATTATATCAATTTTATGGTTGGTGGATTATCAATAAATAACAAGAAAGAGAGCATCAGACTGTCTACAGAGACATTCCATTAGGCATGGAGTCATAACATTCTACGGATCAAAGACAATCAAGTTGCCTACTTGACAAAAGGACTATATAATGATGAACAAAAGAATGAATTAGATAACACTAAGAAGAAGTATTCATCAAGCAATTATCCTCTTTGCAAAATGAATAAAAAGAATACTTGAACATAAATCATGAAATAAAGAAATCACTGCAAATCCTACCCATGAACAACCATTGATCCTTAATGTATTAAATTCATTCAATCAAGATGAAAATGGAAAATGGGAAATAGAGAAAACATAATCTGATAGTAACAACTCTCATGAATCTCTAATGGCATAAATGTTACATTCTGATATGCCCAACAGGCTTACAAACCAGCATACACAGCTAAACTACCTCTTCAACTCTCTCAAGTTGAAGCCCCTATTTTTGGAGTCCTCTCATTCATTAAATAGAAAATTACATAAATAATATCTCTAGGAGGTCATAACCTACTCCATGCATTGGATTCTATGCCCTAGAGATTTCTAGAAAACAAAAAATCCAACTAATTCCTTGATTCGTGGAAATTGTCTTTTAGAATAAATGAAACTGCAACCAACTCATTGCATAGAGATTTAGTGGAGTTGAATCTTAGGTACAAGTTTTCTTTGGTTTCTAACTAATATCTAAGAACCCATTCGAACCTATTGAGACATGTGGAATCCCTCCTATAGCTTGGATTTATCAGAGTGTTAGAGTTTGCAACACAATTTCAGGATTTACTGCAAACTTTCCTGTAGGTGATGATTTCATTTTTTCTCTCAAACGACGAATTGGGTGAGGCTGATTTTTGGGCAGCAAGTGAATAATATAATGATTCATCTCCACAAAAATATTTAGAAAATCTCATATCATCATTTAAAAGTTATGATGAAAATACGGTTAAGTTGGCAGTGCACAACCAAGTTTGCAAAACACAATGAAGTTTGTAGTGCATAGTTGAGGTTACAACGCACAATGAAGTTTGCAGTGAACACTTGAGTTTTTAGTACACACTTGAGTTTGCATCGCACAATTAATTTTGCAGTGCACAATTGAGTTTGCAGCGTTGCAGCGCATAGTGAAGTTTGCAACGTAGATTGAGTTTGCAGCGCACATTGAGTTTGCAATGGACAATGAAGTTCACAATGCACAGTTACAAATGGAAATGAAGATAAGAAATGATAAAGCTTCCTTTTGAAACTAACCCTTGGATATGTTGAATGATGGCGAGGTGCCAAAAACAATATTGGTGCTAACAATAGGTATCCAATTTTTTTGTGGCATTTTTAATACCAATTTTCATTTCTATCCCTAGTAGTTAGATAGGAAAAAACTCTTATAATCTCTAAAATCATAAAAATAACCCAAAAATAAGCATACAAGTGCACTAGCATCTAAACATTGGAATTTTCCACTGCACTGAGATAGCCTTGGGTTGAAGGTCTTGGTGGAATACTAGTTCCATGCCTATCTTCATTCTAACACATGGTTATGAATTCGCTAACGAAGGTGTTTATGTATATGGATATCTATTTATAAAACTAGAAAGGAGAGGCACCTAAAGCTATAATTTTCATTTAATTCTCCGATCTCATGGACATTTTAAGAAAAATGTCTATCTATAAATGTTACCTTCGTAGTAATATTTAGAAAAGAGATCTACCTAATAACATATTCATATTTTCTTATCATTTAGACTCAAAGGAACTATCATTAGGAGATATGTGAGCGATTGTGATCCAAGGGCTCAATATGACCTAGGGGCATTCTTAATGTCCTTTAAGTATAAATAATCCTTCCTTCCTTGTACTCTATAATTGTATTATATTTTTTCATATATTAAGATTAAATTCAAACATAACACTCACGATATTATTTGCATATTGAGGGATGAGACTCATCCCTCATCTTTCCAAACAAGATATGTAATTGGTTGGATGAGCTCAATAATATGAGGGTAATGATAATCCTCTCCATGTGCTATGAGAAAGGAAAGTATACACATCCCCGGGAGGTTGTGTGGAGGAATAAAAAATGTTTTTTTGGTGGTAATAGTTTCACTATCATTGTAAAACCTAAAAACCTTGTTTTTTTCCAAATCACCCACTCAAAAATAGCCCTATATAGTGAAAAGTCAAGTTTTGTAGGAGAGCCTGTTAAACTAGCGAGCAAATTTTCCCTTAAATATGGGAACAAGCAATGGGATTTCACAAATGCATAGAATGAGCCTATGGAAAATAAAATCATATAAAATTAGAGATAAGACACTACATACACAAAGATGAATATAAAGGAGGAGTTAATACAACATATACATATAGAAGTATGCAACATAGGGGATTTGTTTCTCAATATCATTTTCCATATGAAGGATTTAGTTGATCGCAACAAGAGGGAAATGTATGACCTCACAATCAATTTCTACTTATGAAAGAGAATTTCATATTGTTGATTCCTTGCCCAACAAGTCATTTTCCAATACCTATAACACATATTTAATACCTATAAACTCCCCCTACCCTACCCATCCCCCCCATATTTCGTTATGAGGCATGATTCCTTACTTGAGATGATCCAATCAATGTTGTATGTCTTTGTGTGTAGTGTGTAACTAGTTTTAGTAATTGAACCTTATACATGCAAATTATAATATTTTTCCCTCGAGTATCCACAATCAAATGAAGAGGTTATGGATCGATTTTCACCATACTTTTTCCCTGATTCTCGTTTAACTATGCTTTATGGAGTTGACCTCAAATGCATTGTGAGGATAACAACATTGCATGACTCTATATAAAAACATACTACTTGTTTCCCATGATCTTATATCAAAATAATCTAGTAGTTGCTTGAAAATATTGTTGCACATATTGTTAGAGTTTTAGTTCATATTATTTGTGACACACTATCTATGAGTTTTCTTTCAAAATTGGAAACAACATGTGTGGTATTCTTTTTTCAATGTAAATTATTACTAATTAGATTTCATCATATTGTTGTGACTATAACCTTACTTTCTATTCTTCCACTTATCACTACAGTGGGCATTATTCTATTTGACTTGTTAATCAGTAGAAATATTGTCATGGTTATTGTCCTTATGCGTATGGTCAATCTTATACATAAACCCCTATATGAATTCCTTAGTGTATCCACTAATATGAACTTGAGATTAAGGTTATGCTCTTTCTTATGATCTCCAAAAGAACTATAAAAAATAAGGCTCAAATTAGTATATTAATTTATTTATTGATCACGATAATGCAAATTTATCTAGATTTCATGTATCTTTATAATACTTCAATAGTTAAAATATTATGCATTGCCTTGGGAAAGTTGTCCTACATCGTGATGAATTCACCATGATATTTTCACTACTTCTTGTGCAATTCCCACCAAGCCTTCATGATTAGGGAAATTCATGTGGTTGCAAGATTGATTTTCTTTGTATCAGTAAAATCATTTATATTGAGTGATTCTAGAGTGCACGATGGAGTTCTTCACCACTTCAACATGAATATTTTTTTCCAAAAATGGGAATTTAGTGGGAATGTTTCATTTTAAATGGATTATTATGGCCAAATGGTCCTAGCCTCTATTGTGTGTATGTAAGATTCACATACATGATGGCTTGGTCTATTTAATATATGAAAAAATTGTGTAAATATTTACTAGTGTTGCCTCTACATTGCTTGGCTAACCATTGATTAGATAATGCTTACAATAAGGCTAGTAAAGTAAGTGGAGATTGTGTTCCCACTATGTTGAGTTGTATTGAGTGTGTATGAAGGTCCATAATTGGATAGGATTAACCCCATTATTGTAGTGCTCTAATCTAGCCCAACCATGAATATAGGAAAATTATGCAAAGTCTTTAAATTTGTAATGACAAATGAAACAACAAGATCCTAAAATGTAAAGTGTATATATAATTTTTATATCAATAACTAAAATACAAAGTAGAAGAGAATAAAGGTGCATAGTTATTAAGTCTATGATACTAAGTTATGTCACTGCTAAGATTAATCATAAGTGGGGGAATATGGTCTAGGTTTCACCTTTTCAACTTATATTATAATGTCTATTCCTCTAATATTTGTGAAAATACTATTTATTTATGATTAGTCATTATTAACTTAGTGAATTATAATCAGCATAGATAATCACATGAAAATTCTAATAACTATTGACATAAATAATCATAAAATTCAAAATCTAATAAAAACTATCCTCAATAGTCACTATTTTCACTCATGTTAAAAAACTCCCATTAACTTTTAAAATTTTAATGGAAATTAACTTAAATAATCATCACAAACACTTTACATTACTCCAATAATCATTTAAAAACCCATAATATTTAACTTAAATATAATCACCATTGCAAGAAGGCAATAACATGAATCTCAATAACTACCATAGTCACACTCAAAAAAGGACAATATTTTCTAACTTAGATAATCATTTCTAACCAAAATAATGATTGTTCAATACAACAAGAGTCTCCATAATAAGGAAAGTGAATAATAGAGACTCCATAATAAGGAAAGTGTATGAGATCAAAATTAGAGTATATATTATATATTACAAATAACAATGGGTTTAATAACTACCATAGTCACACTAAAAAAAACAATATTTTCTAACTTAGATAATCATTTCTAACCTAAATAATGATTGTTCAATAGAGCAATGACAAGAGTCTCCATAATAAGGAAAGTATATGAGATCAAAATTAGAGTATATATTATGTATTGCAAATAACAATTGGTTTATTTATTACAGTGCGTTATTATAAAAATATTTGATAATAATAGAGCTCGCGCATCTTCCACTTACAGCCCTTACCGCAACCTTCACCCTCTTGAAAATTGGGTCGAAGCTTCAACAATTTACATAAACCAAACTTTGGAACTGTTTCTCGAATTAACCCTTACGAACACACGTTATTTCCTACATGTGAGCGTGTTCAAATGGCCTCTTCATATATATTGCACTGTTGTGGAAAGTTTTAACAGAATAACAAAAATACATCGCATGATTGACGAATTAGTAAAATATGTCAAACCCGCGATGTTCCCATCCTGTAACCAAATACGGTCTGATATTACATTCCTCTTTCGTAAAACTGTTGGAGATCGTCAAGAATAATATTATTCAACAAACGGACGAAAGTCGGCGAATTTGAAGTTTCAAACTATAATTCTCTGCTGGAAATCATCAACAATAATATTATTCAACAAACGGACGAAAGTCGGCCAATTCGAAGTCGCAATCTAAAATTCTCTTTTGGCCGTGCAGCGTTGACGTATTATCAAATCCTGAATGATTTCAAAATCAAAAAGACCATGAATCCCATCACAATGGTAGGCAGAACAAACGAAAATTGAAGAAGGATTCTCAAGGGACACAAAGAAGCAAGAGTGATACAATTCGGGAAAGACAATAATACATTCCTCTGCATTTCAACTGCAGAAGCAAAGGTGTGTCTCTTGTCCGTAATTCATTAAAATTAAAGAAATTCACAATGAAATGAAATTCACGACTTTTAGGTATCATTTTCATTCAAACAACTCCATCAATTACAATTCAAACTTATCGTTCTAATAATAATCCAAACCCTAAACCACATAAAACACACTATAGCTATCTTGGTGTGGTGAGAAAATAAAACAAATTATAAAGTACTAGCAACAATCACTTTATAAAAATGTTTGATAGAACCGGTCATTAGTTTGGATAGATGAAAAATGGGACTGAATCAACTACTTTTATAAAGTGGTTGTAATACATAACTAGCCACTTTACAAAAGTGGTTGATATTCCATTAGTTTGGAAAGGTGAAAAATTGAGCACCTATATCAACCAATTTTATAAAGTGGTGCCTTGAGGACGATCATTAATACATTAATACATAATTAATGTATTAATTGATTAATATATTAATTTAATATATAATAAGAATAATAATATATAAATACAATATATAAATTAAAATAATAATTTACATCAATATGTATAATGTAACATATTAATTAATTTATGCATTAATAATATATTAAATACTTCAATAAATACATTAATAATGTATAAATGCAGTTTATAAATTAAAATAATAACTTACATTAATGTATAATGCAACATATTAATTGATTGATATATTAATAATATATTAAATACTTCAATAAATATATTAAATGAATTAATAAATAAATTACTAAAAAATTTATAATATATTAAATACTTCAATAAATATATTAAATACATTAATAAATACATTACTAAAATATTTAGTATATTAATAAATTATTAATATGCTAATAAATTATTATTACACTAATAAAGTAATAATATATTGACATTACCTTAATGTATAAATTAAAGTATTAATACATTAATATTTTAATGATACATTAATA
Organism: Picea engelmannii; assembly: GCA_009831015.1. Classification (NCBI taxonomy): domain Eukaryota; kingdom Viridiplantae; phylum Streptophyta; class Pinopsida; order Pinales; family Pinaceae; genus Picea; species Picea engelmannii. The sequence goes on from ML782794.1 coordinate 274,037, forward strand.
AATTGAAGTATTAGTTTACATTATTACTGTATAAAGTAACATATAAATGAATTGATACATAAATAATATAATGTATAAGTTATAGTATTAATACATTAATAAAGTAGTAATATATTGCGATTACATTATTATATAAGTTAAAGTATTAATACATTAATAATGTAATGATACATTAATGGACTTATGTAATATATAGATTAAAGTATTAATTTACATTAATGTATAAAGTAACGTATAAATTAATTGATACATGAATAATGTAATGTGTTAATTAATTTAGACATTAATATATTATTAAATAATACATTGCAAATGTATTAATACTCTAATAAAATAGTACATTAATAATATATTAAATTCATGAATAAATACATTAAATGCATTAGTAAATACATTATTGAAGTATTAATATGGTAATTAAGTAATACATTAATAACAAATAAATAAAGTAACAACACATTGACCTTAATGTATTTAGTAAAACATTATTAAAGTAAGCATTATAATAATAATAAGAATCTATTTGTAAGGTCATGGCAAAGCCAAACCCTTTGTTGGTGTATGAGACCCCTTAATTTGAGTATGACACCCCCTTGTTTGTGGGACGGAGCCCCTCTATGCAGGGATTTGACTACTAAATACTACAACTATATACATGCCTTATCCCCCTTTGAATTTGAACCGATGACCTCCAAGGAGGAAACACATGTTCTCAACCTGTAAGCCCACTTTGGTTGTATAAATTAAAGAATTAATACAATAATAATGTAATGTAGTAATTAATAAATGCATTAATACATTATAAATTAATACAATGCTAAAGTATGCTCGCAGGGGTTTAGATCGATTGGCAAGTGCCATGTAAATGGAATAAAATATGTAAAAGAGGTCTCAAGTTCGATTGTCACCCCGATTTACTTGTGCTCCATGCTTGCGAGCTGTGTGGTGCACCTCGAGTTATAGTGGTAGAGAACGGGTATCAACCACGTGTCATGCGAGTACGAGAACCGCGAGTTGTTGATTCCCTCACAATTTAATAATAATAATAATAATAATAATAATAATAAATACAATGCTAAAGTATTAATACACTAATAAAGTAATACATTAATGATACATTATTAAAGTAGTAATGCATTGTAAAAGCATTAATATGTTAATACATTTATTCAAAATGACCATAGTTAATTATGGTTGACCAAGAAAGCATTGTTTCTTATGGTCATGACTATGAAGGAAATTAATGTAGTAATTACAAACACATTATTACATTGGAATAGGTTTGTCACATTTTGGAATTGGGTTATGCTCGTTACATTGCAACAATGGGAAATGGTCATCTGTTTGCAATATTGGGATATGTTTGTCACAATACGACATTGGGTTGTGTACATCACATTGCAACAATGGGTTATGTTTGACAGATTACGACATTTAGAAATGTTTCTCACATTACGACGTAAGGATATTTGCATCACATTGTGATTACGAGAAAATGCTCATCATATTCGACGAAAGGGTATGTTCATCACATTGCGATGTTATTATGCTTGCGAGAATGTGACAATACCATGTTTTCATAATGCAATATCAAGGATACATTCGACACATTAGGACGATGGGGCTATTATCGTCACATTGTGATGATGATCCTATGTTCATCACATTGCGACAATAATATGTTGTTCATGTGATGCTACCATATATAATAAACTAAACACATCGTTTTATATATATATATATATATATATATATATATATATATATATATATATATATATATATATATATATATATATATATATAT
>ML782794.1:295155-308740 GCA_009831015.1 Picea engelmannii
ATAAAGAAGCAACAGTGATACAATTCGGGAACGGCAATAATACATTCCTCTGCATCTCAACTGCAATGAAAATTGAAGAAATTTACAGGATGTTGCAATGAAAATTAAAGAAATTCACATTGTTGCATCTTGAGATGTACTGAGTTTTTTTTTATATTATTACAAGTTAGGGTGAAAGATATGCTACGATATGCTTCGTTAATAAAAAATTAATGTAAACTAGATAAACCAACATAAATCCCGTCCCGTCGTAATTATAGATTTTAAAACGAGGTTTGCAATTGGTATATTTGGATCTCTCCCTGACTCAAGAAATTCAAATTCAAAGCTGATATATGTTACTCAATATATGTTCAAGTTTAAAGATCAAATGCCGATTAAAATTCATGTCAAATCCAAGTTTAAAAGAAATATACGTAGATAATATATTAATTACAAAATAAAACTTATTTTACTTTGTTAATAAATATCCCTTCATAGGTTATAGACTACCGGGCTTCCCAGTCAAAAACAGGACAAATCTTAAGCACAAGAGAACCTTTAAGCATCAAACAGATTTGCAATAAATGTCTTTTATATTTTCCCAATACTTTGTAAGTAATCAAGAATTTACTTGCACGTTTGTTTAGCATTTAAGGTTTGTTCAGGATAGTTGCAATATCAGATACTAAAAATGTTTGTTAAATCTCTGCTAACATTGATTGAATTAATGTGCACAGTTAATACAGCCTTATTTGTAAGAATAGTAAGGGGTTTTTATAATCTAATATTTGGGAAATGTGTAAATAATTTTGTGTTAATTTTATTAGATATATAAATTTTATTTTTTATTTTTTTAAATATTACTAAAAAAAATTATGTCTATAGATTATCTTTGTCTGGAGTAAAATAATTCAACGTGAAATTCATCGGACGAGATTAAAAAAAACGATAGCTAACTTGGTGAGAACATAAAACAAACGATAACTAACATGGTGAGAAAAAAAGTGCTCATTCTTTGCAGCTAAAGTATTATAAGTTTCTTTCGGTGATTGTTGTTATTGTTCAAATTGCTAACTAATTCATACACATCGTTTCAATTAAAAATAGAATGATCATGCATGCACAACATTTTGTGTAACTGATAAATCAAGATGTAATCAGTTTGTCTACATGTCTAATAGATACTATATATTAGCATATCTTTAGAAGTGTGAAGTAACAATGTAGTGAGGTGGAAGTTTTGTCCTGGATTTTTGTTAATATGCACCATATATTTTATGGAGGATCGTTTCTATTTCTTTTGGTAAAAGCTTTAAGGTATAAAAATATATATTAATTTTTTTTAATTTTTTTTTAATCATATAATTTTAGTTTCACTTGGTGATATAAAATTGTTTCTTCATATTAACAAGTTTAGTATTCATATTAATAAGCTTAGTATTATAAGTTGTGGTTTTGGGTTGATTTTGAGGTAATGGAAAAAGTGCACAGTTTAAAGTTTGAGGTTGAGAAATTCAACGATAAAAATAATTTTTAATTATGGAAGCTCAAGATGTGGTATCTGCTTGTGCAACAAAGATTGCAAAAGGCATTTGTGAGCAATTCAAAGAGACCAATGGGTATGTCGGACAAGACTAGGGTGATCTAGATTCAAGAGCTCTCAGTGCCATTCTTCTATGTTTGACAAATGAAGTTTTGTTTAACATATTAGGAGAGAAAACAACAACAGGTTTATGGAATAAGATTGAAAGTCTTTATATGACAAAGTCCTTGATGAACATAATCTTCTTGAAGAGGCATTTGTATAGCTTACGGATGAAAGAATGTACAAAAATTGTTGATCATTTAAATGTTTTTAATATCATGATTTGTCAATTATCTATTATGGAAGTAAAATATGAAGATGAGGACAAGGCAGTTACATTATTGTGTTCATTCATGAGTATTGGGATTATCTCGTCACATTTATGTGGTTTAACACAATATATTCCATTGATTATGATACAATTGTGGGAGCTATGTTGTCTGAGGAAATGAGGAGAAGATCTAGTAAAGAAACCTCAACAACAAAAGAAATCGTGGTCAAAGGCCGATCTACAAAAAGAGGGTAAGATCATAGAGGTACATCAAGATCTAAGCTAAAATACAATAAGGATAAGAAAAAAATGTTTCTTTTGTGGAAAATTTGGGCATCTCAAGAAGTATTGCTCGAAAAGAAGGAAATAATACAAAGAAGAATCCACAAAGGAAACAAAGAAAGTTAATTCAGTTGAAACAAGTTCAGGTTCAGGTATGGTTGATGAGGTATTGTCTACTTGTGATATTTCACATCAACATCATCAATGGTTGTTAAATTCTACTACATCCAACCACATGTGTCTTGATAGAAATTCATTCTCAACTTACCAATCTATTGATGATGGTGTTGTTTTTATGGGAAATGATTTTTCTTGTAAAATTGTTGGGTTGGTAGCGTCTGAATTAAAATGCATGATGGTACTCTAAGAAAATTAACAAATGTGAGGCATGTACCCAAACTTAGAAAGAACTTAATATCTCTGGGAATTCTAGATTATGTTGGTTATAGGTGCACAACTCAAGGTGGAGTACTAAATGTGTCCAAAGATATCTTAGTAGTCATGAAGGAGAAAAGGATTGGGAACATTTATGAGCTTGAAGGAAGGACTGAAATAAATCAAGCAATGGTAGCATCTAAAGGTGCAAGTGGCTCTGTTCATTTATGGCATCAATGTTTGGGTTCATTTATGGCTCTATACATAGTATTATATTTTTTCATATATTAATATTAAAGTCAAACATAACACTCATGATATTATTTTCATATTGAGGGATAAGACCCATCTTTCCAAACAAGATATGTAATCAGTTGGATGAGCTATGAGAATAGTAATCATAATATCAGGGTAATCTTAATCCTCTCCATGTGTTATGAGAAAGGACAATACACATATCCCCGAGAGGCTATGTGGAGGAATAACATATAATGTTTTGGTGGTAATAACTTCACTATCATTGTAAAACCTAAAAACATTCATTCTTCCAAATCACCCACTCAAAAAGAGCCCTATATAGTGAAAAGTCAAGTTTTGTAGGAGAGCCCCTTAAACTAGGGAACATATTTTCCCTTAAATATGGGACAAAGAAATGGGATTTCACAAATGCATAGAACCAACCTATGTAAAATAAAATCATATAAAATTAGGAATAAAACACTACATACATAAAGATAAATAAAAAGGGGATTTAATACAACTAATACACATATGAGTATGCATCATAGGGGCTTTGTTTTTCAATATCATTTTCTATATAAAGGATTTAGTTGATTACGGAAAGAGGGAAAGGTATGACCTCATAGTCAATTTCTACTTATGAAAGAGAGTTGCATCTTGTTGATTGTGTGTTGATTCCTTGCCCAACAAGTCATTTTCCAATACATATAACACATATCTAATACCTATAAACTCCCCTACCCTACACATCCCCCCAATACCTATAAACATGATTTAATTAAAAAATACTTCCCCCACCATGAATATGAAACAATATAATGACTTTATTTATCACAATTTTAAAACATCCTTTATGAATTAATGTGATATGATATTGGTCAACAAGTGAATCCCATGTGGATAAATTATATGATATGCTTAGTAGTATGATGGAATTGTTAGTAATATGATGGAATTGTTATTGAGTCATTGAAACAATTAGTGAATTTATCTAGAATCATAAATGTGTTTTTGTTGTGTTAATTCTATAACATATTATGTTTGTACTAGTGAGACAATTTTATACACAATTGTTTTCTTGGTTGTCATGTCTAATATATTTTTGGTATTTCATTTCTAAAATTAAATATAGTTTAAGATTGGGATTTACCTCTATAACATGGAAAATTATCCCTTTGATGTAAAGGACAATACTTTGAAGGAAAAACCCATAATTCAACAGAAGTCCCACTAGTAGGGCTTTCCCAATACTACATTATATATCTATAGAGGAGCACTGTCATAATTGGCGTCATCCTTCCATATGTAGATCTTTTAATCTAATTTGTATTTCTTTATGAGGCGTGATTCCTTACTTGATATGATCCAATGAATGTTATATGCCTTGTCTATAGTGTGTAACTAGTTTTAGTAATTGAATCTTATACAAGGAAATTATAATATTTTTCCCTGGGTATCCACAATGAAATGAAGAGGTTATGAATAGATCTTCACCATAACATTGCATTGCATGACTCTATCTAAGAACCTACTACTTGCTTCACATGATCCTATGTAAAAAAAAATCTAGTAATTGCTTGAAAATATTGTTGCACATATTGTTAGAGTTTCACTTCATATTATTTGTGATACACTATTTATGATCTTTCAAAATTGGAAACAACTTGTTTGGGATTTTTTTTCAATTTGGGATTTTTTTTCATGTAAAGTGTTATTAATTAGATTTCATATTATTCTTGTGACTATAACCATAATTTCTCTTCTTCCACTTATCACTACAATGGGAATTATTCTATTGGACTTGTTAATAAGTAGAAATCCCTTCATCCGAGTAGAAAGAATAATGCCAGGTGTGTGTGTGACATCTTTCCCCTCTCCAGTGGATCCCACGATTCAAAAACATTCCCCTTCATCCGATCCCTTCATCGGATCTCCATTACTGCTTGAATACTCTTATTCCCGTCGATCCGAGGTCAGTTGGATCTGAAACTCGAAATGAAAGGGAGGTTGCCCTTGCTCTACCCGCTTCTGCTCCTGCTTGCTTTGACACCTTAGATGCTGGTGGTAAATCAACTTGATAAAGGAGACCGGGGGCATCTGGATCTTTTTATCTGCTGCGTATGGATAAACATAAACTGCTTCTGCCTCTTCTAATTATTCCAACCCTTTTTCACTTATTTCAAAATAGGGTTGATTGAACTCGGTAAACAACTGAATCTACTCGTTCTAGACCAACCACATAGTACACTACTCGCTTAGGAAGTGCTGTCGGAACAGGCTAGTAACTCCCTCAATGTGCAAAAAGTCGGAACAGCCATCAACCGTGCATCATATATAATAAATAAGAGTACGTATTTCCATCCTTGCCCTGCCCTCCTCACCCTTATGGGTGAGCAATAAATAACCTTCCTGAATGGAGAAACCGAAAAATCCAATGCTTGTTTATTGACCCGGGACCTACACCCGTAGAGGAGGCAGAGCCCATTGATAGAGTTTCACTACCACCCTACCTCGCCACTTTAGGTATAATAAGGTCCCTGAAGAAGGGGTTTCAGAACTTTATCCACCAACAGCAGTTTGGCATGGTTATTGTCCTTATGCCTATGGTCAATCTTATACATAAACTTATATGCACCCCTTAGTGTATCCACTAATATGAACTTGAGATTAAGGTTATTCTCTTTCTATATGATCTCTAAAAGAACCATAAAAAATATAGCTCAAATTAGTATATTAATTTATTTTTTTATTAGGATAATCTAAATTTATTAGATGTCATGTATCTTTAAAATATTTTAATAGTTAAAATATTATATTTTTTTAGAAAATTGTCCTCCATTGTGATGAATTCACCATTCTCTTTTCAGTACTTCTTGTATAATTCCCACCAAACCTTCATGACTCGGGACATTTATATGGTTGCAAGATTGATTTTCTTTGTATCATTAAAGTCATTTAGATTGAGTGATTTTAGAGTGCACGCAGGAGTTGTTTACCACTTCAACATCAACTTTTTTTTCAAAAAATGGGAATTTAGTAGGAATGTTTCATTTTAAATGGATTTTTAAGGTTAAATGGACCTAGTCTCTATTTTGTGTATGTAAGACTCTCATACATGAGGGTTTGGTGTGTTTAATATATCTAAACTTTGTGTAAATATTTACTAATGTTGCCTCTACATTGCTTGGCTAACCATTGATTAGATAATTTTTACAATAAGACTAGTAAAGTAAGTGGAGATAGTGTTCCCACTATGTTGAGTTGTATTGAGTGTGTATGAAGATCCATAATTTGATAGGATCGACTCCATTATTGTAGTTCTCTAAATTATCCCAAGCATGAATATAGAAAAAATCTACAAAGTCTTTAAATTTGTAATGACAAATGAAACAACATCCTAAAAACTAAAGTGTATGTACAATTTTTATATCAATAACTAAAATACAAAGTAGAAGACAATAAGGTGCATAGTTATTAAGTCTATGATATGAAGTTATGTGAGTGCTAAGCTTAATCATAAGTGGGGGCATATGGTCTAGGTTTTACCCTTTCAACTTATATTATAAGGTCTATTCCTCTAATATTTGTGAAAATACTATTTATTTATGGTTTGTCATCATTAACTTGGTGAATTATAATTAACATAGATAATCACACGAAATTCTTAATAGCTATTTGACATAAATAATCATAAAAATGAAAATTTAATAAAAGCTCTCATGAGTAGTCACTCTCATCACCCCATGTTAAAAAAATTCCCATTAACTTTATACATAAAATTTAATCAAAAATAAGTTAAATAATCATTGCAAACACTTTATACATTACTACAATAATCATTTTAAAAACAATAATTTTTAACTTAAATATAATCATGATGGCAAACAAGCAATAACATGAATCTCAATAATTACCACTGCCACACTCAAAGACAATATTTTCTAACTTAGATAATCATTTCTAACCTAAATAATCAGAGTTCAAGAGAGCAATGACAAAAGTCTCCATTCTCTTTTGGCCGTGCAGCGTTGAGGTGTTATCAAATCCTGAATGATTTCAAAATCAACAAGACCATGAATCCCATCACCTTGCAGATTGATCATAATGGTAGGCAGAACAAACGAAAATTGAAGAAGGATTCTGAAGGGACATAAAGAAGCAACAGTGATACAATTCGGGAACGGCAATAATACATTCCTCTGCATCTCAACTGCAATGAAAATTGAAGAAATTTACAGGATGTTGCAATGAAAATTAAAGAAATTCACATTGTTGCACCTTGAGATGTACTGAGTTTTATTTTATTTTATTACAAGTTAGGGTGAAAGATATGCTACGATATGCTTGGTTAATAAAAAGATTAATGTAAACTAGATAAACCAACATAAATCCCATCCCGTCGTAATTATAGATTTTAAAACGAGGTTTGCAATTGGTATATTTGGATCTCTCCCTGACTCAAGAAATTCAAATTTAAAGTTAATATATGTTACTCAATATATGTTCAAGTTTAAAGATCAAATGCCGATTAAAATTCATATCAAATCCAAGTTTAAAAGAAATATACGTAAATGATATATTAATTACAAAATAAAACTTAATTTACTTTGTTAATAAATATCCCTTCATAGGTTATAGACTAACGGGCTTCCCAGTCAAAAACAGGACAAATCTTAAGCACAAGAGAAACTTTAAGCATCAAACAGATTTGCAATAAATGTCTTTTATATTTTCCCAATACTTTGTAAGTAATCAAGAGTTTACTTGCAAGTTTGTTTAGCATTTAAGGTTTGTTCAGGATAGTTGCAATATACTAAAAATGTTTGTTAAATCTCTGCTAACAATGATTGAATTAATGTGCACAGTTAATACAGCCTTATTTGTAAGAATAGTAAGGGGGTTTTTATAATCTAATATTTGGGAAATGTGTAAATAATTTTGTGTTAATTTTATTAGATATATAAATTTTATTTTTTATTTTTTGAAATGTTACTAAATTTTTTTTATGTCTCTAGATTATCTTTGTCTCGAGTAAAATATTTCAACGTGAAATTCATCGGACGACATAAAAAAAAAAACGATAGCTAACTTGGTGAGAACATAAAACAAACTATAACTAACTTGGTGAGAAAAAAAAGTGCTCATGATTTGCAGCCAAAGTATTATAAGTTTCTTTTGGTGATTGTTGTTATTGTTGAAATTACTAACTAATTCATGCACATCGTTTCAATTAAAAATAGAATGATCAAGCATGCACAACATTTTGTGTAACTGATAAATCAAGATGTAATCAGTTTGTCTACATGTCTAATAGATATTATATCTTCAGCATATCTTTAGAAGTGTGAAGTAACAATGTATAAATATCTTTAGAAGTGTGAAGTAACGATGTAGTGAGGTGGAAGTTTTGTCCTGGATTTTTGTTATTATGCACCATATATTTTATGGAGGATCGTTTCTATTTCTTTTGGTAAAAGGTTTAAGGTATAAAAATATATATTAATTTTTTTTTTTTAATTTTTTTTACTTCAATCTTTAATTATATATTTTTAGTTCCATTAATTATATATTTTTAGTTCCATTTGGTGATATAAAATTGTTCCTTCGTATTAATAAGCTTAGTATTATAAGTTGTGGTTTTGAATTGATTTTGAGTTAATGGAAAAAGTGTAGAGTTTAAAGTTTGAGGTTGAGAAATTTAACAACAAAAATAATTTTTAATTATGGAAGCTCAAGATGTGGTATCTGCTTGTGCAACAAAGATTGCAAAAAGCGTCGGCGAGCAATTCAAAGAGACCAACGGGTATGTCAGACAAGACTCGGGTGATCTAGATTCAAGAGCTCTCAGTACCATTCTTCTGTATTTGGAAAATGAAGTTTTGTTTAACATATTAGAAGAGAAAACAACAACAGGTTTATGGAATAAGATTGAAAGTCTTTATATGACAAAGTCCTTGATGAACATAATCTTCTTGAAGAGGCATTTGTATAGCTTAGGATGAAAGAATGTACAAAAATTGTTGATCATTTAAATGTTTTTAATACCATAATTTGTCAATTATCTATTATGGAAGTAAAATATGAAGATGGGGACAAGGCAGTTACATTATTGTGTCCAGTCATGAGTATTGAGATTATCTTGTCACATTAATGTGGTTTAACACAATAGATTCCAAGGAGAAGATCTAGTAAAGAAACCTCAACAGCAGAAGAAATGGTGGTCAAAGGCTGATCTACAGAAAGAGGGTAAGATCATAGAGGTACATCAAGATCTAAGTTAAAATACAAGAAGAGTAAGAAAAAAATGTTTGTTTTGTGGAAAATCTGGGCATCTTAGGAAGGATTGCTGGAAAAGAAGGAAAGAATACAAAGAAGAATCCACAAAGGAAACAAAGAAAGTTAATTCAGTTGAAACAAGTTCAGGTTCAGGTATGGTTGATGAGGTATGGTCTACTTGTGATATTTCACATCAACATCTTCAATGGTTGTTAATTTCTGGTGCATCCAACCACATGTGTCTTGATAGAAATTCATTCTCAACTTACCAATCTATTGATGATGGTGTTGTTTTTATGGGAAATGATTGTTCTTGTAAAATTGTTGGGGATGGTAGCGTCCGAAATAAAATGCATGATGGTACTCTAAGAAAATTAACAAATGTGAGGCATATACCTAAACTTAGAAACAACTTAATATCTCTGGGAATTCTAGATTCTATTGGTTATAGGTGCAAAACTCAAGGTGGAGTACTAAATGTGTCCAAAGATATCTTAGTAGTCATGAATGAAAAAAGGATTGGGAACCTTTATGAGCTTGAAGGAAGGACTGAAATAAATCAAGCAATGGTAGCATCTAAAGGTGCAAGTGGCTCTGTTCATTTATGACATCAATGTTTGGGTCATATGAGCTAGAAATGGCTTAAAGTACTAGTTGATCGTAAGTCACTTCCAAGTTTAAAGTTTTTGAATTTGAATTTTTTCAAGTATTGTGTTTTTGCAAAATAATGTAGACAAAAGTTTAAAATAGGAAGACATGTAAGAAAAGGTATCATTGATTACATTCATTCAGATGTTTGGGGACCATCCCCTACAGTTTCTTTTGGAGGATCATCATATTTTGTGACATTTTTAAATTTTATATATGATTACTCTAGAAAGGTGTGGATCTATTCACTAAAAAGGAAAGATGATGAATTTAATACATTTAAGAAATTCAAAAATTTGGTTGAAAGGAGCAGTGGCATGTCAATCAAGTGTTTAAGAACAAATAATGGAGGCAATTTCACATCTGTGGAATTTGAAAACTATTGCAAAGAATTTGGTATCGAAATACAGAAGAACATGGTTTATACTCCTCAACAGAATGGTGTTGTTGAATGTATGAATACGAATATTCTAGAGAGAGCAATGAGCATGCTCAATAATGCCAAGTTGGAATAGGAATTATGGGCAAAAACAATTTTTACAACATGTTATTTGATAAATCGATCACAATAAACTCTAATAAACTATAAGATTCCAGAAGAGGTATGGAGAGGTCATTCATGTGATTATTCAAATATGAGAATATTTGGTTGTGACTCTTATGCTCTTATTTATAAAGATCAACACTCTAAGTTAAATCCCATATCAAAGAAATATGTCTTTGTTGGTTATGGTGATGGAGTTAAGGGTTACAGATTGTGGGATCTTACTGCCCACAAACTCATCATAAGAAGACATGTAGTATTTGATGAATCCTCACTCATAAAATCCGATCTGGTAGATGTTTAAGTGAGATAAGAATAGGTACCGCAAGTTCAACAAATTAAATTGGAGACTCAACCATCTTCAAAAAAGGACGAGCATGAAGAAATTCTAGAAGAAGAAGATGAAGATGCAAAAAATATCCACAAAACTATGGATATGCCTCAACCATCTTTAAGGGGTCAGGAATCCTCCTACAAATTATGACAATTATATTTCTTCCGTGGATTGGGTTTCTATTTATGGAGAACCTAGTTGTTCTGAGGAAGCAATAAAGGTATCGCAAAGTGTTAAATGGAAAGAAACCATGAAAGAAGAAATGGATTCCTAAGAGAGGAATAAAACATGGGACCTAGTAGAACCTCCAAAGAACATGAAGGTTTTCGGCTGCAAGTGGGTCTAAAAGTTGAAAAAGGGTGTTGATGATAAAGTTGATAGGGATAAAGAAAGACTAGTAGCAAAAGGGTATTCTCCAAAGGAAGGTATTGATTTTCATGAATTTTTTTCACGAGTTGTGAAAATTTGTTTCAATTCGTGTTGTGTAAGCACTAGTTACTTTACTCGATCTTGATTTAGAGCATCTAGATTCTAAAACAACTTTTCTACATGGTGATTTGGATTAGGATATATATATGGAAAAACCAAAAGGGTATCAGGATCGCAATAAGATGTTTGTTTGCAAACTCAAGAATTCATGGTATGGCCTTACTAGTCTCCCAAGTAATGGTACAAGTAGTTTGGTTCCTTCATGGTGAGGTAGAATTTTACAGGAAGTGAATATGATCAATGTGTTTACTTTGAAAAGTTGGAAAATGACATATGCACTATTTTGGTATTATATGTTGACGATATGTTTGTTGCAAGCAAAAGCATGGTCGAAATCCATAGGTTAAAGGATCAATTGGCTAGGACATTTGATATGAAGGATCTAGAAGTAGAAAAACATATATTGGGCATGTATATACACAGAGACAAGAAACATGGTGAGTTGTGGTTATCACAACAGAAGTATGTGGAGAAATTACTTATGAGATTCACTACGAAGAATGTGAAATCCATACAAATCCCTTTGTCTTCCCATTTCAATTTTGCTTCAAGTTTATGTTCTAGCAATGACGAATAAAAGGAAGATAGGTCTCTTGTAACATATGCTAATGCAGTAGGAATTTTGATGTATGCGATGGTGAGTACTAGACCATACATTTCAGGGAGTTGGTGTTATGAGTAGATACATGGAAAATCCAGGTCAAGAGCATTGGGGAATAGTGAAATGGGTGCTTCAATATTTTAGGGGCACAAGTAATTATTTTATCACCAATGACGGTTCCAGTATATGTGGATTCATACTTTACAGGTGACTTGGACAAAAGAATATCCACTTCAGGATATGTCTTTACTCTTGCAGGAGGACATGTTAGTTGGATGCCAAGGCTTCAAAACATAGTTTATTTATCCATTGCTGAGATAGAATATATGGTGCCTCTCATGCATGCAAGCAGGAAATTTGGTTAAAAGGTTTGTTGGGTGAGTTTGGAAGGAGGGAGGACAATGTGAAAGTATTCTCAAAGTGTTATTCATTTGGTTAGAAATACAACTTATTTTCAAGGTGGAGATTGTTGAAACTGCCAACTAATTTCCCATGTGGATGGATACACATCATTTTAGCTAAAAATAAAATGTGCATCGTAGTGAACATTCTGTGTATCTAGTGGATCAAGATGTAATGAGTTTGTCTAGTTTTCTAATAGATATTGTATATCTAGCATACTCGTAGAGGTGTGGAGTAGCGTAGCACAATGTGTGGGAAGAAGGTGTGAGGAAGAGTATAAGCCTATGTTTGGATGTTTTAATTCTCCCTTGAATAATAAGAATACAGATTATCATTGCCCCTTGTTTTTTTCCCTCCCACTTAAATCTTTGTTGTCTTGTTTTCTTTGCTATTAAATTCTTGCTATGTTTATGCTTGTGATGCCTAACAACTATGAGGAAGAGAATATCATCACCTATATATGTACTATTTTTGTTTTTACTTATTTTTTTATATATTTTTCTAATTTTTTTATTTTTTTCTATAAATATAAATACAAGAATTATATATATTTATATAACATTTTTTTGGTTACTACTCACATTACATGTTAAACTTAGTATTATGTAAATTAATATAATTAATTTGAAATTGAGAACACAAATATTTTAATAACTTTAACTATTACACAAAGTACAAACACCATTGTTATAAGATCACATAAAATAACACTTATTCAATATATAAGGGAGAAATAAACCACTAAAACTCATGTCAACACATAAACATAATGGAATTATAAATTGAAAATAAACCCATTATAAATACAGGGTGAGTGGGTCTAACCATAAAAGCATGTGTTTCCTCTTAAAAAGTCACAAGTTCAAATCCAGAGGAGGTAGGGTATGTATACCTCCACTATTTTGAGTGATTTTTTTCTTCTCTGCCTAATCGTGCTTCAATCAAAATAAATACTGACCCAAAAGACCCAAATTTTCAGTTGCCTCTAGACGGCCTCATTCAACATAATTTCGGTAGTGAAAACCATTAATGTTCACGGGTATTAACACTGAAGGATAACAACGTACAAGCCCTTGTTTGTAAGAGTAATGTCACTGGTTTTGTTCCAATTTGATCTCGCGACCCACTCTGCGATTGAGTGAATTTGTGGTTACGCTCTATCAAAATAAATGCTAACCCTAATTTGCCAATTGCATCCGACAGGCAAGCATATTCAACAAAATCTCATCCAGCAGTCAGTGATTTCTGTTTTATCAGAAGAAAGAAACCATTAAAAGTATGAAAGCGGGATACCAAATTTTACAGCTCTAGATATTTCACATTGAAAAGCCGCAAAATTGATGCAAGAAAAGTATAAATAATCTTTATCGTGTATACGTATCCTTTCGAAAACTGTAAGGCTCTCTGAACAATCTCATCCTACCAATCCGGGCATTTTAGACGTTTTTGTCATTAATCAATATGGATATGGTAATATTAGTTTGCATTTAAAACTATCCGAGGGAAAACATAATTAGTGGCAAGAGCAGTAGCAAGAACTCGGATCTTGTTTAACT
>ML782794.1:368439-379124 GCA_009831015.1 Picea engelmannii
AGGACAAACCAAATCATAGAGGATATGCTCTGCATGTACGTAAGAACAAAACCGAGCAAGTGGGATGACTACCTGCACTTGGTAGAATTTGCATATAACAATGGGTACCAAAATTCAGCTAAGTTGAGACCTTTCGAAGTACTATACGACATAAAGTGTACGACTACAATTAGTTGGGATAACCCGACTGACAGACTCATGGTTGGACCAGAAATGCTCCAAGAAATGGAGAACATGGTAAGAAAGGTACAACAGAACTACCGAACAAGTGGGAAGACTACCTGCACTTGGTAGAATTTGCATATAACAATGGGTACCAAACTTTGTCTAAGTTGATCCCTTTTAAAATATTGTATGATAGAAAGTGTACGACTCCAATTAGCTGGGATAACTTGGCTGACAGACTCATGGTTGGACTAGAGATGCTCCAAGAAATGGAGAACATGGTAAGGAAGGTACAATAGAACTTGAAAGAAGCATAGGACAGACAGAAGAGCTATGCAGATCAGAAAAGAAGACACTTGGAATTTCAAGTGGGAGACCATGTTTATTTGAAAGTCAAAGCTCGGAAAATCTTGTTGAAGTTAGGGAACTGTGTCAAGATGGCACCCAGGTTTTGTGGGCCCTTTGAGATACTAGCTCGAATTGGACCCATAGCATATCAACTTGCACTTCCAACTAATCTAAGAATTCATAATGTATTTCATGTCTCCTTGTTGAAAAAGTATATTCATGACCCTACTCATATGATTGATTAGAACTTGGTACAGGTGGAACCCGAAGGCGAGTTCCAAGTGGAACCTCTGCGCATTCTAGACCGGAGAGAAATAACACTTCGGAACAGAGTTGTCGCTCAGGTAAAGGTGCAATGGAAGCACTTTAGTCATGAGGAGGCCACTTGGGAATTGGAGGGAGATTTGTGGAAATATCATCCAATCCAGTTCCAAGAAAGGAACGAACACTGAGGACAATGTTTTACTAAAGGGGGAAAGGATGTGACATCCCCCCCCCCCCAAAAAAATAATAATTTAAATTTAAATTTGCTGAAAATTTATTCCGTTTTTAGTAAATTCGAATTTGGAATTTTTTTGCCATTTATGGCAATTTCGAAATTCGAATTTGATAATTGTAATTAATTATTATGAATGTTGGGCAGAGACCTCATTTGACCGAACTAACTATTTGACTATGACACTTGTATGAAAACATAATATTTTATATTGATTGCAGGAGGACAAATGGAACAACCATGTTAAATTTAGCTGAGCATGACTCCATGAGTGGGGAACATGTTGGAACTACCTCTAGGTTGTTTTTTACAAGTGGCAAATCAGTGATTTGGCCATTGCCAGCCCTTGAAAATCAGGGATTTAGAAAGCTATGAAAATTCCCAAGGAAGGGAAAGAAGACCTAGGCAAATTGATAAATAACATATATGAGGAGGCAGGACACTGCCAAGTATGCTGGGAAAGGTGACTATTGATTTATTTTTTCCTTGATGTTATGAACACTATGCGAGTGTGAGGCAAGAGGAATCGGTTGGAATTGGAGGACATTGTTGAAGAGGATATTTTCAAGTTCTCCCTCATGGATTCATGGTCAGGCTAGGGGGTGAATCGGGCAAGTGATTTTGGATGCCCTATTCTACAGTTGGGAGGAACGTGATTGTTCCCTTTGTCTCCCTGCGAACTGGTTCAGATATGTTAATCTTTCCTCTCTCAATTTGAATGATTATATATATATCCGATGTAATGCATCTGGTTATGCTAATGTGAAATATTTCAGGAATGAAATATGGTCGTTTGTGTAAAGTTTATAACATATGAAAAATTTCTGGAAATGTTTCTCCTATAATTAATTTGCTAGGCAAAATTATCTATGTTTAAATGAATCTGAAACAGATTCTATCTACAGGTGTATGTTTATTCCTGTTATTAAATTTCTAGGCTGAACAATCTATGTATGATTGGATTTGAACAAGTCTATGTATATATCACATTTATATTTCCATATATATATATATAGATCCAATTGTAGTTGGTACTTTGCATAGGCTTTATTGATTAAACGAAAATTAAATTACTGTAACCAAAAATCAATTATACAGAAATATGTTGACATAGTATACAGACAAACAAATTCTTCCAACCAGAAATCAACTATGATAATAAGGGAGTTACTGAATAGAAGGAACTATATGGAAATAATTGAATATACCTATACATTTTTTCCCTCTCACAGAGCACTAGCATAGATTATATAGCATCCTCATTGTACCATTGAAGAATTTTTGGATAATCTCATCGTACTTACTACATAAAGTCAACTATGGAAGTATGTGGTTATACCACAAATATTGTTGCTACAGTTTTAATAATTGGATAGATAAACAATGAAGAAATCAGTCTGTATAGACTTATTGTGTTTTAAAACGAAATTCCTTCCGGATCTAGTTCGAACCGTATAAAATTTCATTTGTATATATAAGTACAGAACATAGGTTATCTATACATCATAACCTAATATAAATAATTATACAGCGTCATAGTCCTTACCATTTATTGAAGTAGGCTGAGACATGTTTGGAATATCAATATAAGTGTACAGTATTGAACAATCATATAGAATAACATATCCATACATAGAATATCGAAATATATGTTCAGATCTATACAAAGGTCTGATATTCGGGTTTTCTCCTTTTCGAGGAGTCTGATTTTGTCAATATATAAATCCCCTAAAAGAAAACATAAGTTCCTTTCCTTACATTGCACGATTGTAATTCAGACTGTAAATAAAATAGACAATAAAATACAAATCAGAACATAGTGTGAAAGAGTAAAGGGTACAGGATTAAAACTAGAAAATCGGTGAAATTCATTTCCATAAGATCCAAGAAGAAAAAACAATATGGAATAACTATCCTTAGAATTATGTTGATATCCTTTTCTAGAATTTTTCATTAGGAGACCAAATTGCTCGACAGAGGTCACTGTTCATATTTCCCTAAAATCGAATACTCAACATATAAAAGTTAGCCACATGTGAATTCAGCCAGATATACAATAATAAGGTAATAATCCCTTATGTCCGTTGAACTTAAAACACAGAGTTATAGGACCAAGCTATCCCTTGAATAGACTCTGCTCTTCATGACGCTCACCCTTCCGGCTTAAAATTATATCAGAAAAAGGAAGAAAACACCTAGGGTAATCTTTAAGAGTAACAAATTAAAACCCGAATACCTTTTGAGCTTTTGACCAGGAGTCTGCGCTCGAATCTATGCCTGGTCGAAGTCCCTACAAGGAATTTTTTCAAGTTACATTAGTATTGTATAATAAAAGAAGAATGGATAGAACCTTTAATAGAATAATGAATGATAGGAAGAGTTTAATGAAATATGTTACTCAACTCACAGTGGGAGAACTGGAGTTTCTTCCTCTATCGCATTTGGTCGTATAAACATCCCAGGTCGAGGGGAGGATGGTCCAGGGATTTCTGATGGGTACCCTCGTAAACATAGAGCCCCATCATTAGAGCTCGGTTCCCAATCCTTTAAAGAATAAGAATGATAATTTCAATATTGAAGAAAATTAATGCTTCAACCAAGAAATATCTATAAGAACACTTCGACTTCATGGACCTTCATACGAAACAAGCACGGATGTCTCCATGAGTACTGTAACTTTCTATAACTTTGACCCAAAAGAAAAACGAATACACAATGAAACTCTAGAACCTGTTAGGGACTTACAAAAGCATCTTAAGGGCTATAAATTTTTTATTAGTACTTCAGACAGGAACTTAACGTGTGACACTACATGAGATATGAACATCTAAGCTATAACCAAATGGAAATAAAACGCATGCAACTTAAGAAGTAAGAGACTCCGAACAGGTAATACATATTCGGGGTATCCTGATTTAAATTATAGAATCGGTACCTATACCCGGACGTTTACGCTTAGGGTAGCAGAGGAAATTCTGAGCCGAAGTCCAAACCCCAGACAATAATAATAATCCTCTCTCTCTCATAACTACGCATTTAAAAACCTAAATCTTAAGGAGCAGTCCAGTATACTGAAATTGGAAATTTCCCCATGACTAAAGGAGACTTTCCACAGAGCCAAATCTTTGAAGGAAAGACATTGTTTACAAAGAATCCATAGGAAATAACAAATACTGGAATGACGAAAATCCCTCTCGACTTTTCTTACTCATCACAAACAACGACGAGAGTATCGCAACTTACCATGAAGATGGGTAGCTCCTACATATACCACTAGGGGAAAACCTCCAGAGTGCCAACTACCATCGCAGAGGAGGAATGCGTAAGGAAGAAACAAAACCCTAAACTTTAGGTGGGATAACCCCAATGGATCATTAACCATTACTACACAGACTGATAGTAGGAGTATGAAGGCGCTATCCAACCATGTGACATAAAAGAGGTGGCATAAGTGTATTGAATACAGGGTGAGTTGTGGCCTCGGAATGTGAACTCACAGGGCCTCCATTAATAGATTGGATAGAGGGTTATTAAGTCTGACTGACAGAAAAACCCTCAGACTTCTTGTCGAGTTAATGCACTATCACGACTCACTCATTGTTCAGTTAAGATGATTTAGTTCGTTAGCCCTTCAGTTGGACTATGGGGAGGGTTAGTTAGGATTAGAGTGAGTCAAAAGTTAAGTACCTTTAAATGCTTACAAGATGCTACCCTTAACCCTTGTGTTTCTCCTTTTATAAAAGTAAATTGTTCTTATTCAAGTAAGGGAGCATACATAGGGGTGAGGGTTAAATTGTTTCTAGGACTAAAAGTCCTCTATATGCCATAAATGTATAGATATAATTATATTGTGTCTATTAATAAGATGGAAGGTGATGCCAAAGTCAGTTACTAAATAGGAGAAGGAGGTTCATAGTAGTTCAATTGTCGTTAATAACTTCATTGTTTGAAGACTAGGAGAAGTAATGTTTCCCAAACATACTAATAATTTTTATTTTTATTTTGGGTAAATTGGGGTACATTACAAATGCGTTTTTCATATAGACTAGGATTGGGGATTCCATGGACCATAAGAGAAATATGTACAAGAAACAATACTATATAAAGAAGAAGTGGGCAACGGTAGAGTGCAACACTTGAAAAAAAAATTCGAAAGGTATCAATCTTTGGCTAGACATTTCTAATTAAAAAAGTGGAATAACTAGGTTGATAAACAAAAAAGGATGTGATCAGTAGACTTATAGTGATGGTACATATGACCCCTTTTGCTATTTTCTTGTGGATGCCTTTTCATTGATATTGTCGACGACTGTTGGAATCGTGGAAACTGCCTGTTTCCTTTCGTCAGTGGCCTGCTTCAATTCCCTTTCGAGCCATTCTTCAATGTATATTCTCATTGGGGCGACATTGATCTCATTCTGGATTTTTATGTTGAAAAGTTCATTTTCTAATTCCCTGAAGTTGATAGAAATATTACACAGAGCCCGATCAATTTCCTCATTCTGTATTGAATAGTCAACTACCCAGTTGTTGACATGATCTTGACCATATTCAAGGATGCTGTAAAATTTTTCCAAAGACAACGCCTTAAACATATCAACCTGTTTATTGAAGTATTTCCTAGTTAATGGAAAGGAGTTGACGATTAAGTTGGGGCCTTGGAAGTCGTTGGTCCTTCCGGATAATTTTATTCTGGACAACCTTGTGAATAATTTTTCTTTCTTTGATATGGCTTGTTCACATGACTAGACAATGAGATGCAAGTTCTTCACTTTTTCTTTCCAGCATGCATTTAATTGACCGATCTGGTTTTTGGATGGAAGATCTTGTTGTATTCTTTTTGTTTCTGTCATGTTGTTGACAATGGTGCCAAAAGGAAGGATTGTGTTTAAATAAAAATGTTCTTCATATTTTAACTCCACCTGCAAATGTTCGAGCAAACTATGTGCCCTGGTTCCAAGGGAATTCATGGTTTGTGATGTTTCCCATGCCTCAGTAACCAATTCCATTCTTTTCTTGATATTATTCTCCACATATCCTCTATAGGATGCGAGGAGGCTGGAGGATCCTTTTAACTTGGCTGCAGGGGTGGCATGCATGGCTATTGCCAAAGTATTGGCAAGCAATGTCATAGGAATCAAAGCCTCTTCCAATTCCTTGATCCAGTCCTTCAGTCTGGCATTCTCGGCCTCGATGCCTCCAATGGAATCATGAAGTGCATATCCGCTCGCTATGTGAAGTTGAAAGATTTGGGATGGATGCATGCTCACAAGGTTAACCTCTGAACGATATTTTCCTTTCTTATTTTTAATTTTTTTTTTTCAATAATCAATTTTTTGGACTCCCTGTAAAAGACAACGCTCTGGAACACGAAGGATTCATTTTCGTCAAAATATTTGGTATCGTATATGTCCATTGGAAGACTATGCTAGATGGCATCTTTGGGTTGATCAAGGTAGCGGAGCACGCTGCCTAGATCAGGCTCAAGTTCCATGTTCTCACTCTGAATTTCTGGCTCTTCCGCCCGTCCCACATTTTTTTTCTCTTCTTTTCTACTAGAAGGTTGTGAGAACTATCAATTTTAGAGTGAGGAGGGTCATTATCTCCTCCTCCGTTTGAATAACTCTGATTTGCTTTGTTGCTATGGTGGGTTGTTGGAGTCATTCTCCGGGATGTCGTACTTTTTGGAGTGTTATTCACCAATTGAACACTCTTGTCATTTGCGCCTTTCCCCTATTGCCTGTACAATTTAGGGCTTCTTTGCAATGTGTCTAGGTTTCTAGCATCAGAAGCAGGAGCGTTTCCATTAGTGTCTCTATTTTCGGACAAGTGTTTTTTGAAAAAATAATCGTCGAAGCCAAGTGTTTGTAAATGTTGTCGAAATTTTTTATTGGGGTTGAACCCTCTTAGGCCTTCAACATATCTTAGGTTGAAGTTGCTATAATGCGCTGTGAATTCATCAATTTTGTTGATGTTTTTCAACATGAAGTCCCCGAATTTCCAAGGCAGAGGAATGAACTATTTTTTTCTCTTCTCTTGGAATAGATGCAACCAGTAGTTGTATTTCCATGGTACTTCTGCAAAAAATGTTATTTATGTAACGTGACATGGAAGGAGAGCAGTTTTTTCCCTAGAGCCAAAAATCCTTATCACAGTGTAATTATCCAATTGTTCAAGTGTCCCCTTCCTATCCAAAAAACTGGTTGCCTATTCAGATATGCGGGGATCATTTTCTCCTAACAACAAAACTTTAAAAATAGACACGAAGCCATTAAAAACCTCATTAAAACAATGGGAATCCTTGTTCTTCCACAAGGCTTGGTACCAGAACATTACTAGGTCGAATTCCCAGTTGACATTCTTGGACAGAGACAGTTCTGGAAACTCACAACAATGTGTTATCGCAAAAACTAAGTAGGACGACATATAAAATTTATTTTCCCTTTTGAAGCTTGACAATTGGGAACAGATTTCATGGGAAATTAACTTGCCCCAATAAAAAATGGCTTGTTCCTTGACTGTGAAATACAAAATATAAAGAGCCATCTGGGAAACAGTTGTTGTGGAATCCTGTCCCATTGTTATTGTAAACAACCAGACAATTTTGCAGAATGGATTTCTAAATGAACTAACTTGGAAGCTTGTGATATCTTCAGGAACTATAATTGGGTATTCCAATAAATGGGGCAAGACGTCCAACCTGTTATTATGATTTTATAGGAACTATTTGCAATCTTCTCCTCTGAACGTCAATGTTGGCTCCAACAATCTTAACATATGACGGAAGACCCGAGGTGACAAAGAAATAGAAGAGCAGTCCCACAGTGGAATAATTATTTTGTATGAAATAAATATATCGACACACCAAGAGACCATCTCCTTACAATCAAAAACTTCAAGTACACATCCTGCACGAGCAATCCTAGAGGTCTGAATTACTTAGTTATGAGCGGTAGGGGTTGAGTAATAAGAATTTACCCTGGACCACTTGAAGTTCTGTTCCTCACACCCAAATATGTTCACTGTATCTCCACAAAACTATTGTTGAGCTGATGCCATAGGTTTATGAGAACATTATTTTTCTCCAGACTATGGTTGAAATGAATAGTTGGAGCCGATAATGTAACTCTCCGAAAAATCTTGGTTAAATGCTTATGAATGGGAAATCTCCTCGAGCCTTTCACTGATTAATGACAATCTGTATGGGTGGTTCATTATGAATTGTTAGCAGTAAAGATTACTTATTGCATAATTAGAAGTGAGGAGGTGGTGGGTATGATGAAGAGAAATTAAGGGTTGGATGTTTCATGAACGTGCCAAGCTGACGACGTGCGAACGAAATTTCATGATTTTGAAATAAACACTCAGAAGGGATAATATAACCCCCCACAAATATTGGTTTAATGCATATTAATAGGAGATATCCTCGAGCCTTTCTCCCATCAATGACAATCTATACGGTTCCTACACGATGAGCTGTTAGAATTAAATGTAAGTAATTGCATATTTAGAAATAAGATCTATATATATATATATTATTATTTTATGTTTTTTACTATAGACAAGTGTGAAGGTGATGAAGACGGGGGAGAGAAAGGAATGAATGGCAAGGTATGAAAGCGATTCGACGAGATTCAAAATAGGGTTATGGGGGATAATTGGGAGAGGTGAGTGTTCCACGGTCAAATTTTATGTATCAACATTTTTAACTGCAAAACATGTAAAACAGAAGAGAGAATGATGGGGCAGTTCAGCAGCTGGTTTGTATATTTGTGGAATTCCGGGAAAGTGGCCCAGTATGAAGATGGGAAACGGTCGGTCGGACTCATTTTAGAAATCGAAGATTAAAGATATTGTGAATGGACCAACCTGATGACGTGCAACTGACATTCCATGATGTTTGAAATTAACACTCGAAAGGGATAATATAACCATCCAAAAATTTTGGTTTTATGCGTATTAATGGGAGATTTCCTCAAATCCTAGTGTAGCATTAATGCTCGCTAATTTCATACCTAGAAATAATATCTTATATATAATTGGTAATTGATAATTGTAAAAGGGCGCAGGCATGAGAAACAATGATTAGGAATTGGATATTTCTTGAACACGCCAACCCAACGATCCATAGAAGAAATTCGAAGAAATGGAGAAGTATGGAAAGAGAACGGGTGCACTTCAAAATAGGGTGAAAATAGTTCCACAGGAGACATGAGGAACCGACAGTTAAATTGTATGTCTCAGAAGGTTTCAGTGAAAAATGTACTATATATATATAAAAAGAAAAAATTATTATAGCCAAGTACCAAGGTCAAGGAGATGAGGGAGAGAAAGGAACGAATGGAAAGGTCTGAAAAGCGGTTGGACGAGATTAAAAATAGGGTTACGGGGGATACTTAGGAGAGGCGAGTGTCCCACGGTCAAATTTTATGTATTAGAACTTTTGACTAGAAAATGTGTAAAACGGAAGAGAGCATGATGGGGCAGTTCAACGACCGGTTTGTATATTTTCACAATTCCGGGAAAGTGGCTAAGTATGGAATAGTGAAACAGTTAGTCGGACTCATTTTTGGAATCTAGGATTGAATATTTCATGAACGGACCAACCCAATGATGCGCAAATGACATTCCATGATGTTTTAAATTAACAGTCGGAAGGGATAGTATAACCATCCAAAAATTTTAGTTTTATGTTTATTAATGGGAGATTTACTCAAATCATGGTTTAGAATTAACACTTTC
Organism: Picea engelmannii; assembly: GCA_009831015.1. NCBI lineage: Eukaryota > Viridiplantae > Streptophyta > Pinopsida > Pinales > Pinaceae > Picea > Picea engelmannii. Next base: position 378,191 of record ML782794.1, read on the forward strand.
TAATTGCATACATAGAAATAAGATATTATATATAATTGGTAATTGTTAATTGCAAAAGAGTGTGGGCACATAAAACAACAACTAAGAATTGTTGTAAATTTGTACATCGCGGATGTCACGGTACTGTTCGCAAGTCATGGAACAATAGAAGTCCAATCTAGAGCCTGCCTACTGGGAATTCATGGTGGGATAAGTGACTAGGTATGTAATGGGGAAGCAGTCAGTCGGTGTTGCGATATAAGAGCATGAGTGAAAACGTGAACCCGCAAGTCCGCCTACCCACGCAACTAGACATTTTCAAAAAAATGAATAAGTGACGAGAAAGATAAAGTTCAGGGAAAAGAGAAATGGATATTTGGCTAAGAAAAGAAGACAGAAAAGAAGGGCTAATATATTCACATGTGTAACAGATATCCCATTTTCGACCAAGATATATACTTGGAAAGAAGTGCGAAGGTGGCGGGCACATAAAACAACTAATAGGAATACGATCTGTGAGTCTACTTGGTTCTTGTTTGTATGCTTTGTTTGTCAATTTGTATATCATAGAACTCCAAGTGTTTTTTGCAGGAAACAGAACAATAGATATATATTTTTTTATCCAGCCATCCCGCAAGTCCACTTGTTAATTTGTATAGTGCGGAACTTTGGGTGTTGTTTGTAGGACACAAAACTATAGAGGACATGCTTTTCCCTTTAATATAACCTCTGTGACACAAATGTAGTATGTGGCTTGTTTTAGAAATTTTCCATCTGTAAACAATCACAATCTTGAGCCTGCCAGCCCTAGAGTCCGTCTATCAATTTGTATATCGCGGAACTCCAAATGTTGTTTGGAGGTCACGGAACAATAGAAGTGCAATGTTGAGCCAACCAATGCACAAGTCCACCTGTCAATTTGTATATCGCGGAAATCTGGGTACTACTTGTAGGA
>ML782794.1:410384-422072 GCA_009831015.1 Picea engelmannii
GAAAACAAAGGAAGTTGGTGCTTCAAATGAATGTAATTCTTCAAGACATATAATAAAACACATTTTGTGGTTTTCTCCCGATTTGGGTTTCCACGTAAAACACTAGTGTACTGTGTATGTGTGTGAATGTTTATTTCTTACTGCTCATTATTGGATATTAATTCTACATTGATATAACATTTGAAAAAAAAGGATTATAATTACACTATTACTAATTCACCCCCCCTCTTAGTAATCCAACAGTATGAAATTGTACAGTTCAGTTATTCAACAAACAAAGTCCTTTGTTCGATATATATTAACACATGAGTAAAGGCTCATTAAATTAAAATACATAAATTGTGTCCATCTACCAGAAGAAGATCAGTAAGTAAATAGGTATTCAAACTCTACAAAAAGATATGATTTATAACAGTTGAAACAGTGAGATCTTATTTAAATCGGGGGTTTTCCCTTCCTGTTCGTTCTTTAACGATTACAGAGATAAATAATTCAACCATCTATATAAGCCTGAACAAATTCATCCATGACGATAACTTTCTAGGGAAACTTTTCTTGTGCATGGCTCTATCCCGAATCTGGTGATTTTGAAGGTCAATATTCCTGTAAGCAAATCATACATGCATAATTAGCAATTTTCCAACAGAAGTTAAACGAGTATATAACATAATTACTCGAGTGAATTACAAAATCAATTTATTATAGGAGTTCACTAAACTTGAGAATTGGGAAAGTTGATGTTCTTCTTCCATTCACATCCTTGTTGAGAAACCGTCCATGGGCTGAAGGGGTGGAGTGGACCAAAGACTTCCTGATGGGTACCCTCGCAGCAATAGGGGTCCCATCATTAGATTGATAACCAATTTTTTTCCTTAATCAAACTTTTCAAGAAATAAGTAAACAATAAATAACCCATCAAGAACTGCATAATCCGATTTCAAAGGGTTGCATAGTATGCACATGCCGAATACATTAACTAAAGTCTAATTATCGATTTAATACTATATGATGAAAGGAATGCATTACTTGAATCTTTATACACAGATTTAAACATGGTGTGCCGAATGGTACGCATCAAACATTTTCTTTTTCACCATAGACAACATTATGAGTTGAAGGAAAAGTGCCATTTCCAGTTTAATTATAGACTTAAACATTGTATGCTGGAGGGCGCATATTAAACAAGTCGTTCAACGCACATGCCACCATTTGATATATATATATATATATATATGGCAAAAAGAAATACAGTAACCAATCAAAAGTAAAAATACAGACACAGGAGCCAACTAGTGGAGTTTTGAAAGAAACTACAGAATGGTGGATTCCAAAGAAAACTCAGTATTGTAAATAACCAACAAAGATAAGGAAATGTCATAACATCCGGTTGAAATAGATTTGTATTTACCAAAAATAATGGAACATTCGACACACAGTATGGAACTTTGAAATATAGACTGAGAAAATATGTATAATTCAAGATCTCTAGACAATCCATGAATTTTAGGGTGACTCCAAACCCCAAGTCGAGAAGATACTTCAAGTTAGGGTAAGTGCCATCAACTAAGACTAAATGGAGTTACCACTCATTATAAAACTCCTTCGAGAATTTCCAAGTAAGCTTCCTATACCCGTGAAGTCAGATACTCGACACAAGTCGTAGGAGATCACATCTATGTCATGTTGTGCAAGTGATGCAGGAGCATCGACAGCAGCAAGTGAGCGTGAAGGTGGAAGACAGCTGGAAAGCACTAACACACATTTTTGAAATGTTTCGAAACATTAATGAATAGTTAAGAGGAAGCGCACTTGTATATTGTAAACAGATCATGAGCGATTTGCTCTCATCTATAGTAGGTGGAGGCATTTATGTAGAGTTAATGAAAGTAGGTAGGTTTGAATACAGATTAGACAGTTTAGAGCATAGGAGGGAAAACCGACTATAGACACCCTCACCTTTGTATCATTGTAACATTAGAGATCATTGAGCATAGAGAAGAAAGAGAGAGTTGTAGCAGAAAGTTGTAGAGAAGAACCCATGTACAGAAGTTATGAATTAATATATGAATCTTTGATTCAGATTCATGGTGTTATGATGCTTTTTGTGTATACATGTTGAATGGTATACTTATGATTGTTTATTCTCTTTGTTGTGCATTTTCTTTAATATTGTGTGAATGTACGATTTCATGTTAAATGTTGGAAGTCTGAGAGAGAGAGAAAAGATGAGTTTCAATTGTTTCTCTTCCTGAGTGAGAAGTTCCTGCAAGGAGTGCAGTGAAATCATCCACAAGGAGTGCATTGACGGAGGTTCAAAATTTATCTCTGAAAGCTCAGGAGAGATACCATTTTTCTCATTCCCGCAGAAGTGTAGGTGAGGCACCAAAGCCGTGCAAGGTGTGCGCAGGCTAGTTGGAAGTTCAGAACTTATCAACCAAGGGCAGAGTTGAAGAAATGTTGTTGCAGGAGAGTGCACAGAGTCGAGAACTCAAATACTTCAAAGAATTTGAGGGATTGCCACAAGGAGTGCGTGCAAGAGTCTTTTCGAAGGATTGAAATTGTAGAGAAATCTCAGGAGGGTTAGCGCCTTTGAGATAAACAAAGGGGAGACAAAGCAAAGTCACTTTCCAGAAGTTAAATCCTAGTGGAAGAGCCTTTGTTTATTTCACAGGAATTATCAAGGAACAACGAGAGGTCGAAATTCTCTGTGGGGAATTCCCGAAACCACGAGGACTGTAGGATACAAGGAAGTTGCAAGGTGGTTAGAGGCAGGAAAGCTTTCCACTCTAGGATCTAGAATCAATGTGGACCATTGATCGTTCTTTTCACAAGCTGTAGGATCATTTTGTCATTTCGAGGATCCTAATGCCAAGGTGTTGAGGACAGTGAAACGAAAGTCCTGAAGTCCCGAGTTGCGATAAGAATTGGATTAGAATTTTGGGATTTCGACACTTCGGGTGTCGGCAAATAGAGAAGGCAGTGCTTTGAGAGTGAGAGTCCCGAAAACCTAGAAGAGTGACAAGTGGCAGGAGTCTACGTCAAATATAGGAAGTGGTTGAGTGTACAGGTGGCGTGTCTCATCAAAAAGGCGGGGTCAATCCTTGTTGACTATTTCAGGGTTCAGAGGTTAGAGAGTTGGGAGCTTTGCATATGGATTCGCGAACTCATGAAGTTCGAAATCTCGATGAAGTGAGAAGTCCATTGTGGGGCTAGCCTTTGTTGAACGTGTCAGGATTCGACATTTCGGCATTTTCAAGGACAAGGGATCGGGGTTCTTTATTATGAGATTCTCGAAATCGCAAAATGCGATAACAATTTCAACGAATCATCATTTCAGGTTTCGACAATTGAAGGGTCACGAAACTCAGAAGAAGAAGTCACAAAGTCATGAAACCTAAAGTCCTGAACTTGTGAATGGTGTGATCCTATTTTTGGTCAGGAGATTTGGGTTGATGCTTTGTTTTTTATCACGCGGGCACACCCATAAGGACCTGTGGATACACCGTTGTGTGTGTAGGGTACTTCTCGAGGGGAAACCAAAGAGTCAATTAGGCTCAAAGGGAATATTATAACGATCCTGTGCGGACCTTGGACCTGACGGTTTGGGGGTCTACGTCAGTTGTGGTATTAGAGCCATACTCTGTTTGTATATTTCAGACAGGGGAAGTGAGAAGAAGAAGAGTACTCTGGTACACGTTAGTTGTGATATCAAAAGAGCACAGAAAGAGTCTTTGATTTCTGTAGCAGAGAAAGGAAGAATATTTCTTAGTCATGTCGTCGAGAAGAAGAGACAAACCAATGCTTGATCCAGTAATGGAAAGGGAAATGTGCGAACTATGTGACATGCTTGATGCCATGGAAACAACACAGAGGCACATAGTCGACACTGGGGATATCAGTGAGGCTCAGTGAAAATGAAGTTGGACATGGAGAATAAGTTGTAGTCTAAGATGTTGTGGATGAACGCCTATTTAGGGCTGTTGCAAGGATAGGTGCCAAGGAAAAGATGGAGAGTCCCATGTATGAAGGAGACCTGGTTGTTGAAGAGCTTCTAGATTGGATTAGGGCTCTAGATAAATACTTCGACTATGAGGATGTCAAGGAAGACTGGAAGGTTAAACATTCTATTACCAGACTTAAAGGACATGCAACATTATGGTGGGATGAACTGTAGGCTGAAAGACACTGCAAAGGAAAGAAAAAAATCAAGAGTTGGGATAGAATGGTTGCGAAGATAAAGGAAAAATTCATACCCAAGGATTATCAAATCACTCTATTTCGGAGGATGCAAAATTTGAGACAGAAGCCGATGTCAGTGAAGGAATATACTGAAGAGTTCTACAAACGAAAAATCAAAGTAGGTCATCGAGAAAGTGATGATGAAAAGGTTTCCAGGTACATGAATGGTCTGAGATATGACATCCAAGATGAGATGAGCATAATGATCATTCAGACTATAGAAGATGCTTATCAGATGGCTCTGAAAGATGAAGAGAAGCTGAGCTGAAAGTAAGGTCAAAGAGGCTGAGGCAGAAGTCAGCCCAGAGGCAAAGGAGTTGCCCAAGACAGAACTCAGAGACCTCAAGAAGAGGGAAAAAAACCTCAAACTCAGCATGAAAGGGGAGGAAGCTCACAGAGAGGGCAGTATGCTGATGGAAATACTTTTCCTCGTACCAGAGGAAGAGGAAGAGGCAGAGGTGGAGAAATAAAATGATTTTCCTATGGAAAAAATGGACATAAATCTTATGAATGTCCAGATAGAAAGAAAGAAGGAGGTGAAACTCACATTGTCGAAGCACATAGATCGAATGTTGAGGTAGAATATGCTGAGGGCAGAAGGTCCTTAATGATGAGGAAAGTTCTCTTAACACCAGAGAAAGAGACAGAGAACCCAGTCCAAAGGAACAAACTTTTTTGAACTGCTTGCAAGACCAAAGACAGGGTATGCAAAGTCATCATGGATAGTGGTATCACAGAAAATCTCTTTTCTACAGAGATGGTAGAAAAGTTGGAGCTGGAGACTATCGTACATCCAAGCCCATACAGAGTTTTGTGGCTACAAAAAGGACATCAAGTAAATGTCACTAAACAATGTTTAGTTGAATTTAAAATAGGAGGATATAAGGATGAAATACTATGTGATGTCATTCCCATGGATGTTTGTCATCTATTGCTGGGCAGACTGTGGCAATATGACAGAAATGTAATTCATGATGGGAGAAAGAACATATACACCCTAGAGAAAAATGGGAGAACTCACATGTTGCTGCCGATTAAGGATAAAGAAACGAAACCAAAGGTGAACAACACTGTAATTCTCATGAGTGGGAAGGAACTTTTTAAGGAGGTTAAGAAGAAGGAAGATACACAATTCATTGTGGTAAGGAAGCCTAGAATTGTGTTGACGAGTACAAGAGTGGATGATTTACCAGAAGAAATCCAGGAGTTGCTGGAAGAGTTTGTTGATATAGTAGTGGACGAACTACCTCGTTTGTTTCCACCGATCAGAAGTATAAGTCATCACATCGATCTTATACCTGGAGCTAGTTTACCAAACAAAGAAGCGTAAAGATTGATGCCACAAGGGAATGAAGAGGTCAAGAGACAAGTCTAGGAATTAATGGACAAAGGGTTGATTCAAGAAAGCTTGATTCCATGCACTGTTCCAACATTTCTCAGCCCAAAGAAAGATGGAGGCTGGAGGATGTGTACAAACTCAAGGGAAATCAACAAGATTACCATCAGATATAGATTTCCATTGCCAAGGATGGATGATTTTATGGATTGCTTGACTGGAGTGAATTTTTTTTCAAAGATTGATTTGAAAAGTGGATATCACCAAATCCGAATGAGAGAAGGTCATGAATGGAAAACAACATTCAAGACGAATGAAGGGTTGTATGAATGGATTGTTATGCCATTTGTCTTAAAAAATGCACCTAGTACTTTCATGAGATTGATGAATGAAGTCCTGAAGGATTTCATAGGAAAGTTCGTTATCGTATATCTTGACGATATACTGATTTTCGGCAAGACAGAGACAGAACACTTGAAGCATTTTTCTACAGTTATGAGGAGATTACAGCAAGAGAAGTTGGTGATAAACATGAAGAAATCATCATTTATGAGGACATAACTCATTTATTTGGGTATTTTTATCTCTGCAAATGAGCTGAAAATGGAGCCGGATAAGGTAGAGGTGATTAAGAATTGGCCATTGCCGAAGAGTATATTTGAAGTTAGAAGCTTCCATTGATTAGCTAGTTTCTACAGGAAATTTATCAGAAATTTCAGTGGAATCAATGCACTGATGATGGACACAGTGAAGAAAAAGACACAAGTCTTTTCACTGGATAGAGGAAGCAGAGAAGAGTTTCAATCTGCTAAAGAAGAAGATCACTGAGCAGCCAATATTGGTGTTGCCAAATTTCAGCAAGACGTTTCAGGTCAAGTGTGACACAAGTGGGTTTGCAATTGCAGTGGTCTTGAGCCAAGATGATAGACCAATCACATACTTCAGTGAGAAACTGAATGAAGCAAAGATTAAGTACTCAACGTATGACAAGGAATTCTATGCAGTCATACAAGTGCTGAAGAAATGGAGACATTACTTGGTTCCAAAAGAGTTTGTTTTGTATAGCGACAATCATGATTTGCAATTCGTGACTCAATGGGAAAAGTTGAACCAAAAGCATGCAAAATGGGTTGAATATATGCAAAATTTTACTTTTGTAACTTAGAATATTTCTGGAACTGCTAACAAAGATGTTAATGCTTTGAGCAGGAAATGTTTGCTGATGCAAAAGTTCAGAGTCAAAACATTTGGCTTTGATAGTTTCAGGGACATGTACAGAGATGATCCAGATTTTAAAGAGGCGTATGAGGCATCCGAGAATCCAATTCTCAGGGACAAAAGTCAATGGACTGAATATATGATCCATGATGGATTATTATTCAGAGGTAATCAATTATGTATTCCAAAATGCTCCATGAGCGAGAATCTGTTGAAAGAAAAACACAGTGGAGGATTGACCGAACACTTCGGTCATGACAAAACATTCTTGAAATTAAATGGCTCATATTTTTGGCCAGGGATGAGGAAAGATGTCAAAATATTTGTGGACAGATGTAGAATTTGTCAGCACACAAAGTAGAGAAAGCAGAACACAGGGTTATACCATCCATTACTCATACCTGAGAGGCCATGGGATGTAGTGAGCATGGATTTTGTATTAGGGTTTCCAAGCATGGAAAGAGGATTTGATTCAATATTTGTAGTGGTAGACACATTTTCAAAGATGACACATTTCCTACCTTGCCAGAAAACCAGTGATGCAACTCATATTGCGAACCTATTTTTCAAAGAAGTTGTTAGACTTCATGGCTTGCCAAGGAGTATAGTTTCAGATCGAGACACCAAGTTCATTGGACATTTCTGGAGGACTTTATGAAAGAAGCTAGGGACAAGTTTGTCATTTAGCTCAGAATATCATCCTCAAATGGGTGGGCAAATAGAAGTTGTCAACCGAAGCTTAGGAGATTTGCCGAGGAGCCTAGTGGATGAACACCACAGTCAGTGGGATCACATTCTGCCACATGCGTAATTTTCTTATAATGATTCAATCAACAGAAGCACAGGGCAGAGTCCATTCCAAATTATGTATGGAATGTAGCCAAGGGGAGTTTCTGAGTTGAAAGATTCATAACATAATGAAACTAAAAGTGCTAGTGTTGAGGATTGTGCAGAAGCAATGAAGGAACTTCACAGCCAAGTGAGGGAATGTTTGCAAAATTTGAGTCAAGAGTACAAGCGCAGAGCAGATCAACACAGATGAGAACTTCAATTTGAAGTTGGTGATATGATTCTTACACATCTGAGGAAGGAGAGGTTCCCAAGGGGAACATATAACAAATTGAAAATCAAGAAGATTAGACCATGTAGGGTCTTGAAGAAATTTGGGGCAAACGCATATGAGATTGAATTATCCGATGGGATTGGAATTTCACTGATATTCAATGTTGCAGATTTGTACCCTTACAAATATGGAGAAGTAGGAGAAGAGAATGAGCAGACAAAGGTTCAGTGGACCAAACACATGCCTGTAGCTGAAAATCCACAGATGGAAAGTATACTTGACAAAAGAGTCAGTAAGAGGACCAGGAGGAAAGAGTATTTTGAATACTTGGTCAAATGGAAGGGACATCCAGTTAAAGATGCCAGCTGGGAGGATGAACCAAAAATTCAGAAGCATGGAAAGACTATGCAAGAGATCATGAACAGGAGTCCATGAAAATTTTCAAGCGAGGGATTATATGATGCAGGAGCATCGCCAACAACAAGCGATCGTGAAGGCGGAAGACAGCTAGAAAGAACCAATGCACATTTTTGAAATGTTTTGAAACATTAATGAATAATTAAGAGGAAGTGCACTTGTATATTGTAAACAGATCATGAGTGATTTGCTCTGATCAGTAGTAGTGGAGGCATTTATGCATAGTTAATGAAAGTAGGTAGGTTTGAATACAGATTAGATGGTTTAGAGCATAGGAGGGAAAACCGACTATAGACACCCTCATCTTTGTATCATTGTAACATTAGAGATCATTGAGCATAGAGAAGAAAGAGAGAGCTGTAGCAGAAAGTTGTAGAGAAGAACCCATGTACAAAAGTTCTGAATTAATAAATGAAGCTTTGATTCAGATTCATGGTGTTATGATGCTTTCTCTGTATACATGCTGAATGGTATGCTTATGGTTGTTTATTCTCTCTGTTATGCATTTTCTTTAATTTGTGTGAATGCATGATTTCATGTTAAATGTTTGAAGTGTGAGAGAGAGAGAAAGAATGAGTTTCAATTGTTTCTCTTCCTGAGTGAGAAGTTCCTGCAAGGAGTGCAGTGAAATCATTCACAAGGAATGTGTTGATGGAGGTTCAGAGTTTATCTCTAAAAGCTCAGGAGAGATACCGTTGTTCTCATTCCCGCATAAGTGCAGGTGAGGCACCGAAGCTGTGCAAGGTGTGCGCAGGCTGGTTGGAAATTCATAACTTATCAAGTAAGGGGAGAGTTGAAGGACTGTTGTTGCAGGAGAGTGCACAGAGTCGAGAACTCAAATACTTAAAATAATTTGAGGGATTGCCGCAAGGAGTGCGTTTTGGAGTCTTTTCGAAGGCTTAAAATTGCAGAGAAATCTCAGGAGGGTTAGTTCCTTTGAGATAAACAAAGGGGAGACAAAGAAAATTCGCTTTGAAGAAGTTAAATCCCAGTGGAAGAGCCTTGGTTTATTTCGAAGGAGTTATTAAGGAACAACGAGCGGTCGAAATTCTCTGTGGGGAATTCCTGAAACCACGAGGACCATAGGATTCAGAGAAGTTGCAAGGTGGTTAGAGGCAGGCAAGCTTTCCACTCTAGGATCCAGAATCAACATGGACCATTGATCGTGCTTTGCACAAGCTATCAGATAATTTCGACATTTCAAGGTCCTAATGCCAAGGAGTTGAGCACAGTGAAACGAAAGTCCCGAAGTCACAAGTTGCGATAAGAATTGGATTAGAGTTTCGGGATTTCAGCACTTCAGGTGTCTGGAAACAGAGAAGGCAACGCTTTGAGAGTGAGAGTCTCAAAAACCCAAAAGAGTGACAAGTGGCAGGATTCTATGTCAGAGATAGGAAGTGGTTGAGTGGACAAGTGGTATGTCTCGTCAAAAAGGCGGGGTCAATCCTTGTTGACTATTTCGGGGTTTGGAGGTTAGAGAGTTGGGAGCTTTGCATCTGGATTCGCGAAATCGTAAAGTATGAAATCCCGTTGAAGTGAGAAGTTCGTTGTTGGGCCATCCTTTGCTGAACTTGTCGAGATTTGGCATTTCGGCATTTTCAAGGACAAGGGATCAAGGTTCTTTATTCCAAGATTCCCGAAATCGCGAAACGCGATAACAATTTCAGCGAATCGGCATTTCGGGTTTCGACAGTTGAAGGGTCGAGAAACTCGAAAGAAGAAGTCGCGAAGTCATGAAACCCAAAGTCCCGAACTTGCGAAGGGCTCGATCCTATTTTGGGTCAGGAGATTTGGGTTGATGCTTTGTGTTTGATCACGCGGGCACACCCATAAGGACCTGTGGATACACCATTGTGTGTGTAGGGTACTTCCCGAGGGGAAGCCAAAGAGTCAATTAGACTCAAAGGGAAGATTAAAACAATCCTGTGTGGACCTTGGACCTGAGGCTTTGGGGGTCTACTTCAGCAAGGCAATGGAGGACCATTACAGGATTTACAGAGGGACGAAGATAGAAAACCTAATGTAGAGTTTTGGTCTGTTTTATTTATGAAAAATGACTGAGGATGAACTTAATCGCATTCGCGTTTGTATTCCTAAGTCAAGACATAAAAAAAAGCAACCCAAGTAACCTGACTGTCGAATCAGTGTAAAACTGGAACATCGAAAGGTTTTCATCATAAGAGACAAAATTCTAAGTTACCAGAGTCAAAGAAAAGTATACTTATTATGCAAAGCCTCGAAAGTAGCACCTCAAAATTTTAAAGAGCAACGAGACTAAAAAAAAACCCAATCAACAAAATTATGAAATAATCACAGAAGCATCCCAACACATGATTGACCCTTCCTACACACTACAAGTAATCTCGGTAATGGAATTTGGGGAAAATATACCTCGTATGAGGGTGAACCAATTGGTCGTGTGATTATATTTTGCCTACACAGAGAAGGAAGTCTCCCCATCGCCAGAGTTACACACCGTGTGTAGTTACATGGTTTTGCAGAGGCAATTTCTTTTGAAGTCACACAACACAATGGAATAATGAGCAATAGTCTCAGGAAAAACCATTCCCTGATGGATTAATGGTGAGAGTTACACATTGTACCTCGACCATGCGATTAGGGTAAGGTGGCAGAAGCTTAGTGGGAATGCAATTCGAACGATGGGCCAAAGGGTACGCTACAGGAGACAATTCAATGTCGCAGACATAGCTATTAAGTTGTGACAGTTACATCTCTACGGTTCTTTTCAAAATTTATGGTAAAGGGAATGAAAATCTAGTTAGGGTTATGATTTAGTTTTCTGGGATGTCTGTTTTTGTTCTTGGTTCTTATATACCGGTTCGTTGATCCCTACACTAGATCCGGTCACCACGGGATCGTCAGACCAAATAAGAACGAGTAGTGTGTGCCAACTGTGAACCATAACCACCTGAGTTTAACATCATGCACACTAAGATCGTAGTAATAACGACTATGTGTAACAAAGACACTTCCCGTATGAAAATTGAAGTGGACCCACTTTACCTTATAATCGTTGTGTTTATATATTAACAAAAACTAAGCTCATGGTATGTCATATGAGTTCATTCGGGTAGAATGGACGTTTTAAGGAATACACATTTCTTTTATAATCGTTCTATACATATGAAATATAAAATCTAAGATCCATATATATCTATAGTCGTGCTATGTAAACAGAAGGGAATTATCAAGGTATATGTATATTTATGTATATGATTGTGTTATACAAGTAGCTTTAACTGCCAAGCGAAATAATGGTTAGTTAGTAGGATTACTAATTCACCGTGTTGTTATGAATGGGGTTGAGACATCCATAGATAAATACTTATAAGTAACTTGCAACTGTGACAAGGATTAGTATGTGTTTTTTAGGAAGTATAGTTAATGAAGGCCT
>ML782794.1:422172-432813 GCA_009831015.1 Picea engelmannii
AACAACTGTGCAATATACATATACAACTGCGTGCAACAACTGTGCAATATACATATATATGCGTGCAACAACTGTGCAATATACATATACAAACGCATATACAACTGTATATGCGTGCAATATACAAACGCAATATATACAAATGCATATACTGTGTAATATGCAATATATAACTGTGCAATATATACAAACGCATATGCAATATATACAAACGCATATGCAATATATACAATATATACAAACGCAATATATACAAACTGTGCAATATATACAAACTGTGCAATATATAACTGTGCAATATATAATTGTGCAATATATATAACTGTGCAATATATACAAACGCAATATATAACTGTGCAATATATACAAACGCAATATATAACTATGCAATATATACAAACTGCGCAATATATATAACTGTGCAATATATACAAACTGTGCAATATATATAACTGTGCAATATATACAAACGCATATACAAACGCATATACAACTGTATATAAACGCATATAACTGTACGCTAACTGTACGCAAACTGTACGCAAACGCAACATAAATAGAAATGCAAACAAACACGCAAACACAACTGTTAAATACCTCCAAATTTCTCCCGCGACCACTCGAAAATGCTCCCGCGACCACTCGATAATGCTCCCGCGATGGCGACACACCTCGGCGACACAGACTCAGCGACACAGAGCTCTCTGCAAACAACCTCACAACCAAAAAAGTTTCTAACCGATTAAACTCGATGTGTGGCAATTATATAAAACATTTTTCGGCCAAACTATGTTTCGGCCGAAAAATTGTTCGGACGAACAATCTTTCGGCCGAAATATAGTTCGGCCGAAAAAATTTTGCCGGAAAAAAAATATCCGGCCGACCAAGTTTCTACACGCAAATCGAGGGCCCGGTTATGGCTCCGTTCGATTTGATGTTTATGTTTTCGGCCGAACAATAGTTCGACCGAAAATAATATCTTTCGGCCGAAAAAGTTATTTAGTTCGGCCGAAAATATGTTTTTCGAAAATTTGGAGACCCGATTGTCACGAAAGTGTAACCCACCTTCGTGATTTCACCCTGAAATTTTGTTTAACATATTAGAAGAGAAAACAACAACAGGTTTATGGAATAAGATTGAAAGTCTTTATATGACAAAGTCCTTGATGAACATAATCTTCTTGAAGAGGCATTTGTATAGCTTACAGATGAAAGAATGTACAAAAATTGTTGATCATTTAAATGTTTTTAATACCATAATTTGTCAATTATCTATTATGGAAGTAAAACATGAAGATGGGGACAAGGCAGTTACATTATTGTGTCCAGTCATGAGTATTGAGATTATCTTGTCACATTAATGTGGTTTAACACAATAGATTCCAAGGAGAAGATCCAGTAAAGAAACCTCAACAGCAAAAGAAATGGTGGTCAAAGGATGATCTACAGAAAGAGGGTAAGATCATAGAGGTACATCAAGATCTAAGTTAAAATACAAGAAGAGTAAGAAAAAAATGTTTGTTTTGTGGAAAATCTCGGCATCTTAGGAAGGATTGCTGGAAAAGAAGGAAAGAATACAAAGAAGAATCCACAAAGGAAACAAAGAATGTTAATTCAGTTGAAACAAGTTCAGGTTCAGGTATGGTTGATGAGGTATGGTCTACTTGTGATATTTCACATCAACATCATCAATGGTTGTTAAGTTCTGGTGCATCCAACCACATGTGTCTTGATAGAAATCCATTCTCAACTTACCAATCTATTGATGATGGTGTTGTTTTTATGGGAAATGATTGTTCTTGTAAAATTGTTGGGGATGGTAGCGTCCGAAATAAAATGCATGATGGTACTCTAAGAAAATTAACAAATGTGAGGCATCTACCTAAACTTAGAAACAACTTAATATCTCTGGGAATTCTAGATTCTATTGGTTACAGGTGCACAACTCAAGGTGGAGTACTAAATGTGTCCAAAGATATCTTAGTAGTCATGAATGAAAAAAGGATTGGGAACCTTTATGAGCTTGAAGGAAGGACTGAAATAAATCAAGCAATGGTAGCATCTAAAGGTGCAAGTGGCTCTGTTCATTTATGACATCAATGTTTGGGTCATATGAGCTAGAAATGGCTTAAAGTACTAGTTGATCGTAAGTCACTTCCAAGTTTAAAGTTTTTGAATTTGAATTTTTTCAAGTATTGTGTTTTTGCAAAATAATGTAGACAAAAGTTTAAAATAGGAAGACATGTAAGAAAAGGTATCATTGATTACATTCATTCAGATGTTTGGGGACCATCCCCTACAGTTTCTTTTGGAGGATCATCATATTTTGTGACATTTTTAAATTTTATATATGATTACTCTAGAAAGGTGTGGATCTATTCACTAAAAAGGAAAGATGATGAATTTAATACATTTAAGAAATTCAAAAATTTGGTTGAAAGGAGCAGTGGCATGTCAATCAAGTGTTTAAGAACAAATAATGGAGGCAATTTCACATCTGTGGAATTTGAAAACTATTGCAAAGAATTTGGTATCGAAATACAGAAGAACATGGTTTATACTCCTCAACAGAATGGTGTTGTTGAATGTATGAATACGAATATTCTAGAGAGAGCAATGAGCATGCTCAATAATGCCAAGTTGGAATAGGAATTATGGGCAAAAACAATTTTTACAACATGTTATTTGATAAATCGATCACAATAAACTCTAATAAACTATAAGATTCCAGAAGAGGTATGGAGAGGTCATTCATGTGATTATTCAAATATGAGAATATTTGGTTGTGACTCTTATGCTCTTATTTATAAAGATCAACACTCTAAGTTAAATCCCATATCAAAGAAATATGTCTTTGTTGGTTATGGTGATGGAGTTAAGGGTTACAGATTGTGGGATCTTACTGCCCACAAACTCATCATAAGAAGACATGTAGTATTTGATGAATCCTCACTCATAAAATCCGATCTGGTAGATGTTTAAGTGAGATAAGAATAGGTACCGCAAGTTCAACAAATTAAATTGGAGACTCAACCATCTTCAAAAAAGGACGAGCATGAAGAAATTCTAGAAGAAGAAGATGAAGATGCAAAAAATATCCACAAAACTATGGATATGCCTCAACCATCTTTAAGGGGTCAGGAATCCTCCTACAAATTATGACAATTATATTTCTTCCGTGGATTGGGTTTCTATTTATGGAGAACCTAGTTGTTCTGAGGAAGCAATAAAGGTATCGCAAAGTGTTAAATGGAAAGAAACCATGAAAGAAGAAATGGATTCCTAAGAGAGGAATAAAACATGGGACCTAGTAGAACCTCCAAAGAACATGAAGGTTTTCGGCTGCAAGTGGGTCTAAAAGTTGAAAAAGGGTGTTGATGATAAAGTTGATAGGGATAAAGAAAGACTAGTAGCAAAAGGGTATTCTCCAAAGGAAGGTATTGATTTTCATGAATTTTTTTCACGAGTTGTGAAAATTTGTTTCAATTCGTGTTGTGTAAGCACTAGTTACTTTACTCGATCTTGATTTAGAGCATCTAGATTCTAAAACAACTTTTCTACATGGTGATTTGGATTAGGATATATATATGGAACAACCAAAAAGGTTTTTTCAGGATCGCAATAAGATGTTTGTTTGCAAACTCAAGAATTCATGGTATGGCCTTACTAGTCTCCCAAGTAATGGTACAAGTAGTTTGGTTCCTTCATGGTGAGGTAGAATTTTACAGGAAGTGAATATGATCACTGTGTTTACTTTGAAAAGTTGGAAAATGACATATGCACTATTTTGGTATTATATGTTGACGATATGTTTGTTGCAAGCAAAAGCATGGTCGAAATCCATAGGTTAAAGGATCAATTGGCTAGGACATTTGATATGAAGGATCTAGAAGTAGAAAAACATATATTGGGCATGTATATACACAGAGACAAGAAACATGGTGAGTTGTGGTTATCACAACAGAAGTATGTGGAGAAATTACTTATGAGATTCACTACGAAGAATGTGAAATCCATACAAATCCCTTTGTCTTCCCATTTCAATTTTGCTTCAAGTTTATGTTCTAGCAATGACGAATAAAAGGAAGATAGGTCTCTTGTAACATATGCTAATGCAGTAGGAATTTTGATGTATGCGATGGTGAGTACTAGACCATACATTTCAGGGAGTTGGTGTTATGAGTAGATACATGGAAAATCCAGGTCAAGAGCATTGGGGAATAGTGAAATGGGTGCTTCAATATTTTAGGGGCACAAGTAATTATTTTATCACCAATGACGGTTCCAGTATATGTGGATTCATACTTTACAGGTGACTTGGACAAAAGAATATCCACTTCAGGATATGTCTTTACTCTTGCAGGAGGACATGTTAGTTGGATGCCAAGGCTTCAAAACATAGTTTATTTATCCATTGCTGAGATAGAATATATGGTGCCTCTCATGCATGCAAGCAGGAAATTTGGTTAAAAGGTTTGTTGGGTGAGTTTGGAAGGAGGGAGGACAATGTGAAAGTATTCTCAAAGTGTTATTCATTTGGTTAGAAATACAACTTATTTTCAAGGTGGAGATTGTTGAAACTGCCAACTAATTTCCCATGTGGATGGATACACATCATTTTAGCTAAAAATAAAATGTGCATCGTAGTGAACATTCTGTGTATCTAGTGGATCAAGATGTAATGAGTTTGTCTAGTTTTCTAATAGATATTGTATATCTAGCATACTCGTAGAGGTGTGGAGTAGCGTAGCACAATGTGTGGGAAGAAGGTGTGAGGAAGAGTATAAGCCTATGTTTGGATGTTTTAATTCTCCCTTGAATAATAAGAATACAGATTATCATTGCCCCTTGTTTTTTTCCCTCCCACTTAAATCTTTGTTGTCTTGTTTTCTTTGCTATTAAATTCTTGCTATGTTTATGCTTGTGATGCCTAACAACTATGAGGAAGAGAATATCATCACCTATATATGTACTATTTTTGTTTTTACTTATTTTTTTATATATTTTTCTAATTTTTTTATTTTTTTCTATAAATATAAATACAAGAATTATATATATTTATATAACATTTTTTTGGTTACTACTCACATTACATGTTAAACTTAGTATTATGTAAATTAATATAATTAATTTGAAATTGAGAACACAAATATTTTAATAACTTTAACTATTACACAAAGTACAAACACCATTGTTATAAGATCACATAAAATAACACTTATTCAATATATAAGGGAGAAATAAACCACTAAAACTCATGTCAACACATAAACATAATGGAATTATAAATTGAAAATAAACCCATTATAAATACAGGGTGAGTGGGTCTAACCATAAAAGCATGTGTTTCCTCTTAAAAAGTCACAAGTTCAAATCCAGAGGAGGTAGGGTATGTATACCTCCACTATTTTGAGTGATTTTTTTCTTCTCTGCCTAATCGTGCTTCAATCAAAATAAATACTGACCCAAAAGACCCAAATTTTCAGTTGCCTCTAGACGGCCTCATTCAACATAATTTCGGTAGTGAAAACCATTAATGTTCACGGGTATTAACACTGAAGGATAACAACGTACAAGCCCTTGTTTGTAAGAGTAATGTCACTGGTTTTGTTCCAATTTGATCTCGCGACCCACTCTGCGATTGAGTGAATTTGTGGTTACGCTCTATCAAAATAAATGCTAACCCTAATTTGCCAATTGCATCCGACAGGCAAGCATATTCAACAAAATCTCATCCAGCAGTCAGTGATTTCTGTTTTATCAGAAGAAAGAAACCATTAAAAGTATGAAAGCGGGATACCAAATTTTACAGCTCTAGATATTTCACATTGAAAAGCCGCAAAATTGATGCAAGAAAAGTATAAATAATCTTTATCGTGTATACGTATCCTTTCGAAAACTGTAAGGCTCTCTGAACAATCTCATCCTACCAATCCGGGCATTTTAGACGTTTTTGTCATTAATCAATATGGATATGGTAATATTAGTTTGCATTTAAAACTATCCGAGGGAAAACATAATTAGTGGCAAGAGCAGTAGCAAGAACTCGGATCTTGTTTAACTTCGGATCTTGTTTAACTCTATATGTGTGTGGAGGCTAATATTAGCTGGCATTTCAAACTATATTAGGGAAAACATAACCAGTATCAAGAAATCAGACTTGTTTAACCTTTGGTTGGTATATATATATATATATATAATTCCTGATTTAATGCAATCCTTGCTATTATTATTCAGCTTACCATTACTATATTCAAGACAATTGCAGATGCTTGTAAAGGTCATAATTTCCTCCTTGCCTTTTTTTTTCTATAATCCCAAAGAGAAGTTAATTTGGACAATAGAGCATACCATTTAGGAGAAGACGAAAAAAAAAGCATATTATTAGTCCCTGCCGTAGGCATAGAGGGACTATAGGGATAACTTCAAATCACTTTGTCCTTTGACCACAAATATTTGCAGAAAATCTATTGTTGGAGCTAGGGAACTGAAAAACATTGTTTTTTATATAATAAAAAGTACCATATATGTAATGATCTAATTGGATAACAGATTGCAGGTCTTATTGCCGGCTTCACTATTCCCAATGTTTTACATGTTAGCATATCCAAAAAATTTTATCATATACGGTGTTTTTGTATCATATATTTTTCTTATGCATTGCTTGAAGGTGGATTAATGCTCACATTAGTTCGAATGTTTGTCTTAGCATTTTCTGCTTTACTCCTTTGTATTTGTATTGAAATGTATTGACATTTTTTTTGAGGTGCTTGAATAGGCCTGACAGCTTATGTTTGCATATGTTTGCATACCGTGAAGCCCTTACACAGCGTGACAACCTTAAATGTTTATCTATTCCTCAAAATTTTCCATACAATGTTGCAGTGATTTTGGACAATATTACATTGTCTTCCACCGCCACTTGAATATGCATTCTTTGTTTCATCCTTCTTCTAGCTTTACAATGCAATTTCGTCATCGTTGAAGCTACATACATTGTTTATTGGTTTGGTGAGTGATTCTTCTTCGCTCGTTGTTGCTTGTTGTTGTTGTTTGGTTCAGAATTCGACCTGCGCTTCTTCCTTTCATCGTTTCGGAGTAAGTTTCCATGCGATAGTTTCATTTTCTATTTCTTCTTTGTTGTTCAATGTTTGCAATTTGCAAGTAAGAATGTTTTCTTATTTCTACTCCCATTTTTGTCATATGTTTTTGGCTCCTTTTGTGCTTCGGTTGCATTTCGTAATCGTTGGAGATACATATGTTGTTTACTAGTTTGGTGGTTGTTGCTTGTTCGTTGGTTGTGCTTGTTTGGCTCAAGTTTACGATTTGGGGCCCTCAGGCTACAATTGGGCATGTTCGTGCTTTCTCGTTGTTTTGGTGCTTTCTTTTTTCTTTTGTTTGCTTCGGCTTTGCAGGGTTGGGGTCCTGTGCCAATAGTTGGAGCTGTTTTTTTTGTGTGTGTTATTATTATTTTTTGGGTGCTTTATGGTGTTCAGCCCCTACATCCACGAGTGGACATGTCTTCATGTTATTTTCCCTATCTGATGAGGTAGATATATGTTCTACTGTGAGATTTTACTGGTGGTGTTCAGCCCCTGCATCCACGAGTGGACATGTCGTCATGTTATTTTCCCTATCTGATGAGGTAGATATATGTTCTGCTGTGAGATTTTACTGGTTGACATGATAGAAAATAGTTGCATGAAAACATAGTTCGAGAAGTACATGTGAAATTGCAATATCTGTTGTTTTTTTGTTAAAATAAATCATATTCAAGTTGCACTTATAAACCATGTATGGTGAAATGTGTCCATATAAAAATACATGTTCTTTATCCTCTATACAAACTGGTGTGACCATGATACAATTTGTCTTGTACTTGAGATAAGATATGTATAGCAAAGATACTGCAAAATTATATTTCCATGTCTGGAAGCATATCTAGGTAGTTTTCCACGGAAAACCAAAATCTTGTATCGTGGGAAAAACAGTCTGTGTAGAGGATAAAGAACATGTATTTCCATGGGTGGAAGCATATCTCGATACTTTCCCATGGAAAACCAAAAATCGTTTATCTATGGCCATCCAATTTTGTAATATTTTGTGGCTTGTAATATATTTTGGGCAGGGAAAAAAATTACATATTTACAGCTATGGATGGAGAAGCTCAAAGGTTCATGTTTCTACCTATATTTTATTCTATTCATTGAGTCTCATTTACTGTATGTACATATTACTTGTTCTCTGGTGTATACCAACTTCCATTCATGTTCATTGTATTTTGTGCATTCCCACATTCAAACAAACAGAATAGTTGGAGAAAATGACAAAGTCTTGACTGCATCAGTTGAAGAGGAGATAGAAAGGTACATGCTTGTACTGTTATTTCATATTGTGTTGTTTTCTGTATCATTTATTTTCTGTATATGTGTTCACCTAGTTTATTGTATGTTTATGTTGCGTACCTTTCTACATAATAACTTATGTTAATTACATGTTTTACTACATACTAACCTCCTTCATGTCCATTGTATTTTTCCTACATTGCTACATTTAAACAAACTGAATGTTTGGGGAGGACGATGGACTCTTTGGCGGGAATGTAGACAAGGAGTTACAGAGGTGGATACCTGTACTCTTATTTCATATTCCAGTGTTCAGTATTTCATTTACTCTTTGTATATGTGTTGTGCTTGTTCTACTACTTTGCACCCTTCTTCTTCTTTTTTTCAAATACATTTTTTTTGTTTACCTGTATGTATATACTACGTATCTTTCTGTGTATTCTCATGTGAATAGTGTTATTTTTGTTGTTACATTGGAATAAATAGAACTTTTTTTCTTTCTTTTACATGTGTGTCTTCATACTAACTTGCATTCATTTTCATTGTATATTCGGCATTGCTACCTTGGAAGAAGCAGGATGGTTAGACATGAAGATGAATTTTTTTGTGCAACAACAGAGGGTTATGTGGTACAATCTTCAAAAAGGTATACAAACCTGGTGGGGGGGCCTTTCTGCCTTCCCCATTTCTACTTTTTCCATTTTCTATTATCCCTTTTGATTTCTAATTGCTCTGCTTAGTGGTCTGTCTGAAAATGCCTTGGTGTGTCGATTGGTGGACTAACGGTTTCAAATTTATGCTCACACTTCTACCTTATTCCATATTTACCCACTTTGTCGATTGTGGGTGTTAGGTTGGCGGGTTCAAGATTTCTCCCCTGGATTTTGAGGGTCTGCGATATACAGATTGGCCTTCGTGCCCCACCATCACACCCTGTTTATTGTTACACATTTTTCTAGACAAAAAATCAGAGGCATACAATTTGACGCTCGAGTCCTCATGTTTTCTGAGTATATTCCTTGACACCCTATTTCGTATAACATCTCCTTCCACCTTGCATGTGACATTAAGAACTATTATGGACAATATACAATGCATATGCTTGTTTAGTCCTTCTGATGTTCATCTACACATGCTTGCATTAGAAAAATTTGGACTAGTGACATGGCCATGAGCATTCAGTCATCCCAGACATCAGCAGACTGACAAGGCCAAAGGTAAAGATGCATACATTTTGTTCCTAGTATGTTTACCAAAAAAATATCCTCAACTATTTATTCATGTATGGCATGGTGAATATGCTGATGTCATCTGCAATACATGGTTTGCAGTTCACAAGAAGTATCAACAAGTACAAGCGAGATGTCGAACATAGCATAGGTTTCGCATACTAAGAGGTGTGGTTGCAAAACTTTGTCTCCATAGTTCATTGAAGCTATGCATGTACTTGTAGATTTATGCCAGTGAAAAAAGAATACAAAAAAAAACTGCACACTACCATTCACTTTAGTTTTCCTGTTCAAAAATTGTCACCAGGTCTAGAGTTGTAACACCCAAAGTACTATCAATAGAGGGCTTGAACAGACATCGAACTAGACAAGTGTTCATCGGGGACATAATGGTTGTATATAGCACCTACTTGGACAAGGAAAGCAAAACTAGATCCATTATGTGTGCTGACATGTAGACAAGGAGGCCATGATGACAGTGACACTGACTATTCCTACGCAACTTGTCCAGAAACATGCAGAAAAGATATTGTCGGGTAATGGGATATCCATTACAAATTTTAATATATTGCCAAAAATATTATATGACTGTGGTGATTTTGATCGGATTATTTCGATCAATGAAACAAGTATTGTGGAAAAAATCCCCTCTGTTTGTTCAGAATATCGTTTCGTCATAGACACAACTATCATCCAATTTCCACAGAGTAGTGATATTTATCCAATCAAAACCATTGGTGCAGTTGTCACACTGGTGAGAAAACTTGGTTCGCAACACATTCTCCATATAAAGGATGGAGAGTCAGACAATGAAAAGGCAATGGTACCATTTTCCATATCCAATTTTGTCCTTTACTTTCGCATGTGCATGTATCTTAGGTAAGTTACACAAATATTCCATTGTTCCATGTTGCAACTACAATTGTTTGATACCTATTCAAATTTGTTTTCGTCAATGGAACAACAATTGCATAAAGGGAAGTTTCCACTTATTCTCTTCAAAAATATAACAAAGAAAAGGGATGTTAGAGAAATGATCTTTCGCACAACCTAAGCAACATTTGTAA
>ML782795.1:34902-45789 GCA_009831015.1 Picea engelmannii
TCGTACCTCTTATTTATGCCGTAATTGATTTGTTTTTCAGTTGGTTGCTCGGTCTGTTGTGTGGGGTGGGATGTAGATACCTCCATGCTCCTCAGAACAGTCACCAGCCCTGAGACCTTAAATGGTTAAAGACGATGGGAAACAGGGCTTGAGCGTTGATTATGTGTCTTGGAGGTCCTAACCTTGCAGGGTAGGACGGGCGGGAGGTCAGTCGTATTTAGTGGTCATTTTTACCGTTGTTGTGGTTGCGTCTTGTTGGTCGTCGAGTGGTGATGTAGAGTTAAGTATGTTGTTACTTCCACACACGCGCACACACCTGAACATCCTACCACTAGGATCTTATGATATGATTATCGGGATGGATTGGTTGGAACAACAAAAAGCAGTACTAGACTATTATACACAGATACTTAACTACAAAGGTAATCTTGGCAGTATTAGAATAGCCCAAGGCATACCAAAACCTGTGTCAGTTAGACAAGTTTCAGCGATGCAATTCAAGAAATGTATTAGAAAGGGATGTTAAGTTTACGCCATCCAAGTGACAAATCTATTAGAAAAAGAAGATAAGCCCAAGTTAGAAGACTTTGTTGTCCTATGTGAATTCAGAGACATGTTTGTTGATGAGATACCATAATTACCTCTTAGGAGAGAAATAGATTTCTCCATAGACTTACTACCCAGATCAGCCCCCATCTCAAAAGCACCCTACCAAATGAGTCTACCAGAACTGACAGAATTAAAAATACAATTACAAGAATTGTTGGACAAAGAGTATATCATACCAAGTGTCTCTCCATGGGGAGAACCAACCCTCTTTGTGAAAAATAAAGACAATACTCTAAGACTATGTAACGATTATAGACAACTGAGAAAAGTGACCATTAATAACAAATACCCCTTACCTAGGATAAATGATCTATTCGATCTAGTTGGTGGGGCTAAGATCTTCTCAAAATTGGATTTACGATCTGGTTATCATCAAGTTAGGATAAAGGACCAGGACATAAAAAAAATAACTTTTCAAACAAGATACAGACACTACAAGTTTGTAGTCATACCTTTCAGACTCACTAATGCACCAACCACATTTATGTGCTTGATGAAAAACATTTTTAGCGAGTACTTAGACAAGTTCATAGTAGTATTTATTGACGATATTCTGCTCTATTCTAAAATGGAGGAACATGATGAACACTTAAGAATAGTTATGCAAACACTAAGGAAACATAAACGATACACAAAATTAGACAAATGTGACTTTTATAAAAATGAAATACAATATTTAAGACATGTCATTTCCCTGGAAGGTATTTCTGTAGACCTGAAAAAGATAAAATCCATTATGGAATGGCCAGTACCTAAGGATGTGACAGATATCCAATCATTCATGGGAATCACTAGATATTATCGCAGAATTATAGAAGGGTTCTCCAAGATAGCCTACCCTATCACGTCATTACAAAATAAAGGGACCAAGTTTAACTGGTCGCAAAAGTGTCAAGACAGTTTTAACAAGCTAAAAAAATTATTGACATCGACGCCCATTTTGAAGGTAGACGACCCAGATAAAGACTTCACAGTATGTGTTGATGCAAGTAAAGAGGGACTAGGTGGTGTTCTAACTCAGGAAGGGAACATGATTTTTTATGAGTACCGGAAATTAAAGGAACATGAGCGAAACTATGTCACTCATGACTTAGAATTGGCAGCAGTAATACATACCTTAAAAATGTGGCAACGCTATATAATGGGTAGAAAATTCTTACTATTGACGGATAATAGTGGGGTGAAATATCTATTTAACCAACCAGACCTTAATGCAAGACAAGCAAGGTGGCTAGCCTTCTTGAGTGAATTCGACTTCAAGGTCAGACATATCAAGGGTAGGGAAAATAAAGTAGCAGATGCTTTAAGCCGCAAAATCCATGGGTTATTTGAGATAAATACCAGCAGGGCAGAAAGTGATCTGGAATAAAGAATAAAAATGGCAGGTATTAACGATGGAAACTACACTAAGATGATGGCAGAATTTCAAAATAGTATCAAAAACTCAGATAAACCAGAGATAAGTATCGACAAGAAGGGACTATTAAGATTTAAAAATAGACTTTACATACCAGATTCAACAGAGGTAAAATTAAACATTTTCGACAAAGTACATAAGAACCCATATTCTAACCATCCAAGCTACCAGAAAACAATAACAACACTTAGAAAACTATTTTACTGGCCTAACATGTAGGGCAAAAAAACAGAGTACTTGGCTAGGTGCCAAGATTTCAGCAGGTTAAGGCCAAACACCAGCATCCAGCCGACCTATTACAGCCATTACCAGTACCAGAATGGAAATGGGAGACCATATCACTGGACTTTATAACAGGTTTGCCTAGAACTCAGAAACAAAATGATTCAATCATGGTTGTAATCAATAAACTCAGTAAGTCTGCACACTTTATTCCTGTAAAGTCTACTTTTAAATCTATTAATATTGTTGCAATATTCATGAAAGAAATTTTTAGACTGCATGGTATTCCTAAAATGGTGATTTCAGCTAGAGACGTAAAATTCACATCCTTTTTTTGGAAGGAATTGTTTGCAGGGCTAAATACTAATTTGAATTTTAGTACAAGTTATCATCCACAAACAGATGGACAGACTGAAAGGACAAACCAAATCATAGAGGATATGCTCCGCATGTATGTAAGTACAAAGCCGAACAAGTGGGAAGACTACCTGCACTTGGTAGAGTTTGCAGATAACAATGGGTACCAAACTTCAGCTAAGTTGAGCCCTTTCGAAATATTGTACGACAGAAAGTGTACAACTCCAATTAACTGGGATAACCCGGCTGACAGACTCATGGTTGGACCAACAATGCTCCAATAAATGGAGAACATGGTAAGGACGGTACAACATAACTTTAAAGAAGCATAGGACAAACATAAGAGCTATGCGGATCAGAAAAGAAGACACTTCGAATTTCAAGTGGGAGACCATGTTTACTTGAAGGTCAAATCCCGAAAAACCTCACTGAAGTTAGGGAACTGTGCCAAGATGGCACCCAGGTTTTGTGGGCCCTTCGAGATACTAGCTCGAATTGGACCTGTAGCATATCAACTTGCACTCCCAGCTAATCTAAGAATTCATAATGTATTTCATGTTTCTTTGTTGAAAAAGTATATTCATGACCCTACTCATATGATTGATTGGAACTTGGTGTAGGTGGAACCTGAAGGCAATTTCCGGGTGGAACCCCTGTGCATTATGGACCAGAGAGAAATAACACTTCGGAATAGAGCCATCGCTCAGGTAAAGGTGCAATGGAAGCATTTTAGTTCTGAGGAGGGCACTTGGGAATTGCAGGGAGATTTGTGGAAATCTCATCCAATCCTATTCCTGGAAAGGAACGAACACTGAGGACAGTTTTTTACTCAAGGGGGAAAGGATGTGACATCCCCCAATTTTTTTTTTTTTTTTTTTTTGAAATGTGCTAGAAATTTATTTCCGTTTTTGGCAAATTCGAGTTTGGAAAATTTTTGCCATTTATGGAAATTCCAAATTTCGAAATTAATAATTTTAATTAATTATTGTGACTTCTAGGAAGAGATCTAATCTGACTCAACTAACTATTTGACTATGACACTTGCATATAAAAAATAGATATTTATATTAAATGCAGGAGGACAAATGGAACAACCATGTTCAAAAATCAGCTAACCATGACTCCATGAGTGGGGAACATGTTGGAATTGCCTCTGGTATGATTATTAAAAGTCTAAAATCACATATTTGTCCACTGGAAGCCCCTAAAAATCAAGGATTAAGAAAAGCTGTGAAAATCCCCAAAGGAGGGATAAAAGACCTAGGCAAAAACTGATAAATAGCATATGCGAGGAGACAGGACACTGCCAAGTATGATGGGAAAGGATTGTGAGTCCTCTTTCTGTTATGAGAACTGCCGAGAAAGTGTGAGGAAAGGGAATGACTGCTGAAAAATTTGGAATATTGCTGAGGAGTCTCCAAGTTTTCCCTCATGGATTCATGGTTGGGCTAGGGGGTGAATCAAGCAAGCAGTTTTGGCTTCCCTGTTCTACGGTTGGGTGGAGCGTGGTTGTTCCCTTTGTCATCCCGTGGATTTGATTCAGATATTTTGATCTACCCCTCTCTATTATGAATGGCTATGTTTCATCTGATGTTATGTATCTATTAAATCTGAACTGGAATAATTTCCATTCTCTCTTTTGAATGATTTGTTATCTGATGCATTGTATTTGATTAAAAAGGAACTTTAACATTTCCCTTTTTCTATTCGTTGTGAGGAATATAGGTGAAGGAAATCCATATATATATATAGTTGTAATTTTTCGTGCGGAATGTTCACATCTATCTATTGAGGTATAGTTAATTTTTGTGGAAGATGAATTCCTTTCGTACTTATAATCTATTTGTCGTCGTGAAGTTCATAATAAACATCCAAACTCTAGAAAATTATTCCTTCTGTGAGTAAAATTCTAGATGGTTGCACCTGTAATTTATAATTTCTATAAGTAAGTAAGGAAAGGAGGAGATTAACGTCAATAGGGCAGGTCCTCTCTGTAGTTAAAAACCCCAAGAAACCAAACTTAGATCCCTTGGAACATCAATTATAATTACCAAACTCTGAGAGAATGATATTCTTAATTCATGTATTTACCTAGATGCATAGATCTAGTACTGTTGATGTTTAATGCATTGATTAAAAGAGGTTCTAAGTGAATATAATAGGAGTTAACTTTTACAGAAACTGTTACCCTATTGTACCCCTTTTATAGATTATATGCATATAAAACTCAGAGGTTATACTTTCGTAATTCTGATAGGTAAACGAACTTTGAATCCTTCTACACCTGTTGTCTCACAAAATGGAAGTAAGAACACGAGCAAAGGATAAAACATCATAAAATTTTGAAAAAAAAATTAATGTGAAAATTACAGTAGAAGTAGAATGCTCTCTTCATTTGCGTTTCAACTGATTTATTGCTTTAAATTTTCAACGGAAAGATTTTGCAATCTTCTAATCCAACTTTCCATTTTTACATGTTCAGGGTTGTTACATGTAAGGTTTGGGGCTCTTGAACTCGTGAAGTTCTGAACCCCGAACCCCCGAAGTGCTAATCCAACCCTTTCCTCTTTTTCACCTTTCGGGGGTTGAACATGTTGAGACTTGGGTGCTTGTACTCGTGAAATATCGAACTCCAAAATCCCGAAGTGCTGGTCACTTTTCTCAATTTTCGGAGTTGTTGTGTGTTGATTTTGGCTTCTGTACTCACGAAGTCCTAAACTTCAAAATCCCGAAGTGATGGTCACTTTTCGCAATTTCGGGAGTTGTTGTGCGTTGATGTTGGCTTCTATACTCGCAAAATATTGAACTTTGAAATCCTGAAGTGTTGGTCACTTTTAGCAATTTTGGGAGTGGTTGTGAGTTGATGTTGTCTTCTATACTCACAAAATCCTGAACTCCGAAATCCTGAAGTATTGGTCAGTTTTTGCAATTTCAGGAGTTGTTGTGTGTTGATGTTGGCTTTTGTACTGACGAAGTCCCAAACTCTGAAATCCCAAAGTGCTGGTCACTTTTCACAATTTTGGGAGTTCTTGTGTGTTGATGTTGGCTTCTATACTCACGAAATTCCAAACTCTGAAATCTCGAAGTGTTGTTCACTTTTTGCAATTTCGGGAGTGGTTGTGTGTTGATGTTGGCTTTTGTACTCGTGAAATTTCGAACTCCGAAATCCTGAAGTACTGGGAACCTTTTCGCAATTTTGGAAATTTTTGTGTGTTGATGTTTGGCTATCGAAATCACGAAATCCCAAACCCAAAAACCCTAAAGTGCTGAGTCCACAGTCTTCCCATTTTTTTGTGATTTTTGGGAAAAAGTGTGGCCCCTTTGTTTTTGTTTGGTGTGTCCAACATTGGAAAATCGTTGAAACCCGATTGTTTGTTGTTCTTCACAAACTATAGGAGCATAGTAGGAAATGTTGGAGAATATTCCTCTTGATTAGAGGTATGGAAGTAATAGACATGTTTACAAGTCGCTTGTATGGTTAAGTCTATGCTGGTGTTATAGGCGTCAACAAATAAGGAAATATTGGTAAAATTTACAAGACTTTAAATAACATTGAAGTGAGGAGTATACACTTATTGTATCATCGAGTATGAAGTTTTGAGTTTCATAGTAAAGACAATCAATGACAATAAGGTTTCTAACAAACTTTCAGACTCAAGCTTTATAACAGAAGGCTTAATTGCTTGAATCTCGAAACTATACAAGGATAATTGTACAAACAATTATTTTTTTTGACAGTTTTTGAGGTTCATTACACGAAGATTAAATACTCAACATATGACAAGGAATTTTATGCAGTCATACAAGCGCTGAAGAGATAGAGACATTATTTGGTTCCTAAAGAGTTTTTTTTGTACAACGATAATAATGCTTTGCAATTTGTGACTCAACAGGAGAAGCTAAACCAAAAACATGTTAAATGGGTTGAATTCATGTAGAATTTTACTTTTGTGATTAAGCATATTTCTAGAATTGCTAACAAAGTTGTTGATGCTTTGAGGAGGAAATGTTTTCTTATGCAATAATTCAGAGTCAAAACTTTGGGTTTTGATAACCTCAAAAAAATGTACAAGGATGACCCACATTTTAAGGAAGCATATGAGGCGTCTGAGAATCCAATTCTCGGGGACAAAGGCTAGTGGACCGAATATATGATCCAGGATGGATTATTATTTAGGGGAAATCAATTATGTATTCAAAAATGCTCCATGAGGGAGAACCTGTTGAAGGAAAAACATAGTGGACGATTGGTCGGACACTTCGGTCATGATAAGACATTCTCAAAGATGAATGGCTCATATTTTCGGCCAGGGATGAAGACAGATGTTAAGAGATTTGTGGACAGGTGCAGAATTTGTCAGCACATAAAGGGGAAAAGGTAGAACACAAGGTTATACCAACCATTACCTATACCTGAGAGGTCGTGGGACACAGTGAGCATGGATTTCATATTGGGACTGCCAAGAACACAAAGAGGATTTGATTCAATCTTTGTGGTAGTAGATAGATTTTCAAAGATGGCACATTTCATACCATGCCAGAAAACCAATGACGCAACTCATATTGCGAACCTATTTTTCAAAGAAGTCATCGGACTTCACAGCTTGCCAAAGAGTATAGTTTTAGATTGAAATACCAAGTTCATGGGACAATTCTGGAGGACTTTATGGAAGAAGCTGGGGACAAGTTTGTCTTTTAACTCATCTTATCATCCTTAGACGAATGGGCAGATAGAAGTTGTAAATAGAATCTTGGGAGATTTATTGAGGAGCCTAGTGACTGAACACCACAGTTAGTAGGATCACATTCTACCATAGGAAAAATTTTCTTATAATGATTCGATCAATAGAAGCACAGGGCATAGTCCATTCCAAATTGTATATGGAATGTAGCCAAGGGGAATTTCTAAACTAAAAGATATGGAACAACCTGAATTTAGAAGTGCTAGTGCAGAGGACTTTGCAGAAGTAATGAAATATCTTCACAACTGAGTCAAAGAGAGATTGTAGAGTTCAAATCAAGAATACAAGTGTAGAGCATATCAACACAGGTGAGAAATTCAATTTGAAGTTGGTGATCTGATTCTTACACATCTGAGGAAGGAGAGGTTCCCAAGGGGAACATATAACAAACTAGAAATGAAAAGGATTGGACCATGCAAAGTCATGAAGAAATTTCGGGCAAACGCATATGAAATTGAATTACCTGATGGGATCGAAATTTCACCAATATTCAACATCTTAGATTTGTACCCTTACAAAATTTAAGAAGAAGGAGCAGAGGAAATTCAGTTGACCAAACAAATGTCTGTAGTTGAAAAGCCACAGATGGAAAGAATAATTGACAAGAGGGTTAGCAAAAAGACTAGGAGGAAGGAGTATTTTGAATACTTGGTCAAATGGAAGGGACATCTAGTTGAATATTCCAGCTGAGAAGATGAAGAAGAAATTCATAAGCATGGACAGATAGTGCAAGAGCTCATGAACAGGAGTTCATGAAAATTTTCAAGTGAGAGAGTATGATGCAGGAGCATCGCCAGCAGCCAAGTGAGCGTGAAAGCAAAAGCTAGCTGGGGAAAAGCGCCAACACATTTTTCATGTTTTGAAATATTTAGGAAGATTAAGAAGCGGATATAAATGTGATAGTTGGGGAAGTGTACTTACATTTATGACAAGATATTGTAAACAGATCATGAGCAATTCGCTCTCATCTGTATAACATAGAGGCATTTATGCATAGTTAATGAAAGTAGGTAGGTTTGAATTAGAGATTAGACAGTTTAGAAGAACATGAGGGGAAATGGATATAGACACCCTCGTCTTTGTATTATGACATTCAATTAGATCATTATAACATTAGCATAGAGAAGAAGAAGAATAAAGTTGTAGCAAAAAGTTGTAGAGAAGAACCCATGTACAAAAGCTTTGAATTAATATATGAAGCTTTGAATCAGATTTCATGGTGTTATGATGTTTTCTATTTATACATGGTCAATGGTATGCTTACAGTGGTTTTATTCTCTCTGTCATAAATTTGTTATGAGGCTATGTTGTGCATGTATGATTTCATGTTGAATGTTTGAAGTCTGAGCGAGAGAAAGAGAATGAGTTTCAATTGTTTCTCTTCTTGAGTGAGAGAAGTTCCTACAAGGAGTGCAGTGAAATGTTCAGAAGGAGTGCATTGTCAAAGGTTCAGAGTTTACCTTTGAAATATTAGGAGGGATACCATTGTTCTCATTCTAGTATAAGTGCAAGTGAAGTACAGGATTCGTGCAAGGCGTGCGCAGGCTAGCTGAATCCTTAGGAATTATTAATTAAGGTGGAAGAGAGAAAGACTGTTGTTGCATAAGTTTCATAGAGTCGACAGTTCAAACACGCAGAAGTATTTGAAAGAGTTCCACAAGGAGTGCATGCAGGAGTTCTTTGGAGATTTGAGTTTGTGAGTTAAAGGTCAAGGAGGGATAGTACCTTTGAAGTATTCAAAGGGAGACATGACAGAATTTATCTTGCAAAAGTAAAGATCAGGAGGGAGGACGCTAATTCGTCTCGTAGAAACCATTGAGGAAAGAATTGAATGGTCGTGATTCTCCGTGGAGAACTCGCAAAGTCACGAGAATGGTAGGATCTAGAGAATATGCAAGGTGGATAGAGGTTGAAAGAACTCATCCTTTTGGGTTCAAGAACCAACGAGGACCATTGATTTTGGTCAGGTTGAGCATTGGATCATTTCTCGAACTCAGGGTTCGTGAGTTTTGAGGTGGAAGGTGAAAGCCTTAGAGTTGCGAAGTTCTGAGTCGCGAGAACCAGAGGAAGAGATATAGGTCATTGGATATGAACAAGTAGGAACAACTGTGGTATAAAAAACGTCTTTTCTATATCACATATCGGGGTTTCGGAGGTTGGGAGGAGTCAATTTCAACTGCAGGAGTTGCGAAGTGGAAAGAGCCAAGAGTTCGTGTGAAATGCGTGGCACATCTGTCAAGTGGGGACTGCAAGGATGATAGGTGGCGTGTACTCGCACATCGAAGGGTCAACCCATAGTTGTGAGAGGTGCTAGCACTTAGTCCTAGCCGACGATCACGTGTGGAGGGAACTGACAAGGAAAGGAACCATACCCGTATCGTCATCTCGGGTATCGGGAGTTTGGAAAAGAGGAGTCGAGGGTCTTGAACCCATGAACTTGTGAATTGCGAGTTGCAAAAGATGCTTGTGCCAAGGCCAGTTGTTGTCGTTTGGAGGTGAAGCTCACACCTTGTGCCTATTCGCATAAGGGGGTTTCATAAGGACCTGTGGATCGATTTGTTGAAGGTTCCAATAGAGATCTGAAAGAGCCACTTCATCTCAAGGAGATTTGAACGATCTTATGAGAAGATCTCGGCCTGCAGGTTGGGGTCTGTGTCAGTTTCCTTTGTAGGCCTTTCCAGAGTTTCAACAGTGAAAAGGGCACGATCTCTTCCTATATTTCTATATTTTTGATATAGTTGCGTTCGATTACCTAAAATTGTTGGGAAGAGGGGGTCTTCCAGTTGTACTCTTGGATTTTTGGTTTGACTACTATGTGTAAAGATTACTTTACAGGACTTTTCCTTTATAATTTAAATAGTGTACTGAGTTGGGTACTTTTATTCCAGTCATTTTTCTACTCTAGTCTCATCCCAAAATCGTAATGTATTTGTCATTGCTATCGTCTAGACATGTATTCAGCTTCAAATGTTTGCACAGTCCGAATTCCACTCAAGCATTGTGTAAAAAGGAACTTATAAAATTCTGGGGTTTATACTTTGTATATCGACTCTGTTGCACAAACATTCCATGTTATAATAAATTAAGGCCATAAGATCTTTCATAATGTTTTCCTTGTTTCGTGGGTTTTGATGAACATTATGATTGTGTAGCTTTCTCACTAAAGACTTGGAAAAGATAAGATTTCTTCCTTACTTTCGACTTTCGGGTTCGACAAAAATATGTTTGACAGTCCACTTTACTAAAACATTTCCGTATGAATTTATTCCTATCAATCTGATATCATTTCTAGGACACGTTATACTCCTTTATTGCTATGGTTTTTGGAATTAATAGATATGTGTAAATCAAGTTCTGGGTTCTAGAATATTCTTTGGATTCATCGACCCTCGTACCTCTAGCATTTAATTACAGATCTCTGTAAGTGTTTGATAGGTTTAGATTTGTTCAAAATTAATTCCAGAATTTAAAGTATATCCAAACTAGACCTAATCGCCTTCCGATTTACCATTAATACTTTACTGATATATATATATATAT
>ML782795.1:45915-110467 GCA_009831015.1 Picea engelmannii
ACTTTACTGTATTGCTTGTATAGATCTCCAAATATATGAATGTATATCTATACGCAATATACATGTAAATGTTCTATACGCATATCATGAAAATTCCTGTCATACATGGTATATTTATTTTGAATCTGAACTTGCATGTACATTAGTGGAGACTCATTTGTATACTATAATTACCTACAAGAAACATAATCATTCATGGATATAGGTATACTTCACTTCAATCACATCATCCAAACATTAATTTACTCAACAAAATTAATTAAAAGTGAGATGTAGCCTGTAGTTTATCCTATTACGAGAGTAGTAACCTCTACAGAGCTAGTCTTTCTAGTTAATACATCCAATGAACTTAGTATTTACTCAGTACCACGTCCCACAGAACAAATCTATTCCTAACTAATGATTAGGATGTACTTGGTCAATCTTTCATCACAACAACATTCAACCAGAAGTTCGTTCATAGAAGTAAACAAATTGCATATATATCTGTATCATAACACTTAACCAGAGAAAGGTAGAATAACATCTCTGAACCAATTTGTGGGAAGACAAAGGGAACAACCATGGTCCTCCCAACCATAGAACAGGGAATCCAAACTACTTGTCTGATCACCCCCTAGCTTGACCATGAATCCATGAGGGCTAACTCGGAACTCCCTCCCAGAAATTTCATTCAGCTTCATCACTCTGCTCCTTACTTCACACTCAGGAAGTAGTGTTCATAACAATAAGCAATAGATCCTATTTTCCCTATCATACTTGGCAACGTCATGCCTCCTCACATATGTTATTTATTCAACAATGTTTTTGCCTAGGTCTTTCTTTCCCTCCCTTGGGAATTTTCATAACTTTCTAAATCCTTGATTTTCAGGGGTTGCCAATGGTCAAATATCTGATTTTCCACTTGTAAGAATCAGCCTAGAGTTGGTTCCAACATGTTCCCCACTCATGGAGTCATGGTCAGTTGATTTTAACATGGTTGTTCCATTTGTTCTCCTATAATAAATATAAAATATTATGTTTTCATACAAGTGTAATAGTCAAATAGTTAGTTGGGTAAAATTATATCTCTTCTCAATAGTCATAATAATTAATTACAATTTATTAAATTCAAAATTTGGAATTGCCATAAATGGAAACAAGTTTCCAAATTCAAATTTACTAAAAACGGAATAATTTTCCAGCAAATTTTAAATTTCATAAATAAATTTTTTTGGGGATGTCACATCCTTTCCCCCTTCAATAAAACACTGTCCTCAGTGTTCGTTCCTTTCCTGGAACAAGATTGGATGATATTTCAGCAAATCTCCTTCCAACTCCCAAGTGGCCTCCCAAGACTAAAATGCTTCCATTGCACCTTTACCTGAGCGACGGATCTGTTCCGAAGTGCTATTTCTCTCCGGTCCAGAATACGCAGGGGTTCCACCCAGAACTCGCTTTCAGGTTCTACCTGCACCAAGTTCCAATCAATCATATGAGTAGGGTCATGAACATACTTTTTCAACAAAGAAATATGAAATACATTATGAATTCTTATATTAGTTGGAAGTGCAAGTTGGTATGCTATGGGTCTAATTTGAGCTAGTATCTCGAAGGGCCCACAAAACTTGGGTGCCAGCTTGGCACAGTTTCCTAACTTCAACAAACTTTTTCAAGCTTTGATCTTCAAGTAAACATGGTCTCCCACTTGAAATTCCAAGTGTCTTCTTTTCAGATCTGCATAGCTCTTCTATTTTTCCTATGCTTCTTTTAAGTTTTGTTGTACCTTCCTTACCCCATTCTCCATTTCTTGCAACATCTCTAGTCCAACCATGAGTCTTTCAAATGGGTTATCCCAGCTGATCGGAGTCATACAATTTATACTGTACAATACCTCGAAAGGGCTTAACTTAGCTGAAGTTTGGTACCCATTGTTATATGAAAATTCTACCAAGTGTAGATAGTCTTCCAACTTGTTTGGTTTTGTTCTTACGTACATACAGAGCATATCCTCTATGATTTGGTTTTCCCATTTGGTATGTCCATCTGTTTGTGGGTGATAACTCGTACTGAAATTCAAATTAGTATTTATCCCTACAAACAATCCCTTCCAAAAAGAGGATGTGAATTTTACGTCTCTATCTGAAATCACCATTTTAGAAATACCATGCAGTCTAAAAATTTCTTTCATAAATATTTCAGCAAGGTTTATAGATTTAAAAGTAGACTTTACAGAAATAAAGTGTGCAAAATTACTGAGTTTATCGATTACAACCATTATAGAATCATTTTGTTTTTGAGTTTTAGGCAAACCTGTTATAAAGTCTAGCGATATGGTCTCCCATTTCCATTCTGGCACTGGTAATGGTTGTAATAGGCCGACTTGATGCTGGTGTTTAGTCTTAACCTATTGACAATATTTGCACCTAGCCAAGTATTTTGTTGTTTTTCCCTTCGTATTAGGCCAGTAAAATAGTTGTCTAAGTGTTTTCATCGTTTTCTAATATCCTGGATGGCCAGAATACAGTTTCTTATGCACTTCGTCTAAGACTATTAACTTTAACTCTACTGAATCTGGTATGTAAAGTATGTTTTAAAATTGTAATAGTCCCTTCTTGTCGATACTTAGATCTGGTTTATCTGAGTTTGGGGTACTGTTTTGTAATTATGCAATTATCTTACTGTAATTTTCATCGTTAATACCTGCTGTCCTGATTCTCTGTTCCAGGTCACTTTATGCTCTACTGACATTTATTTTGAATAATCCATGGACTCTTCTTCTTAGGACATCTTCTACCTTATTTTCCTTACCATTGATATGTCTTACCTCAAAGTTGAATTCGCTCAAGAAGGCTAGCCATCTTGCTTGCCTTGCGTTAAGATCTGGCTGACTAAACAAATATTTCACTCCGTTATTATCTGTCAGTAATAGAAATTTTCTACCAATTATGTAGTCTTGCCACATTTTTAAGGCATGTATTACTGCTGCCAATTCTAAGTCATGAGTGACGTAGTTTCGTTCATATTCTTTTAAATTCTGGGACTCATAACCAATCATGTGTCCTTCCTGAGTTAGGACACCACCTAGTCCTTCTTTACTCGCATCGACATAGACGGTAAAGTCTTTATCTGGGTATGCTACCTTAAATATCGGTGCAGTTGTTAACAATTCCTTTAGCTTGTTAAAACTATCTTGACACTTATGTGACCAATTAAACTTGGTCCCTTTCTTTTGTAATGACGTGATAGGGTAGGCTATTTTGGAAAACCCCTCTATAAATCTGCGATAATATCCAGTGATTCCCATGAATGACCAGATAACCCCTACATCCTTAGGTACCGGCCATTCCATGATGGATTTTATTTTCTCAGGGTCTATGGTAATGCCTTGTACTGAAATTACATGTCCTAGATATTGTATTTTCTTTTGATAAAAGTCACACTTATCAAATTTGGCGTATAGTTTTTGTTTCCTCAACATTTGAAAAACTATTATCAAGTATTCTTCATGTTCTTCCTCTATTTTAGAATAGACCAGAATATCGTCAATAAATACTAGTCTGAACTTGTCTAAGTACTGACTGGAAATATTGTTCAACAGGCACATAAACGTGGCTGGTGCGTCAGTGAATCCGAAAGGTATGATTACGAATTCATAGTTTCCATATCTTGTCCAAAAAGTTGTTTTACTTATGTCCTCATCCTTTATCCTAACTTGATGATAACCAGATTGTAAATCCAATTTCGAAAAGATCTTGGCCCCACCTACTTGATCCAATGAGTCATTTATCCTAGGTAAAGGATACTTGTTCTTAATGGTCATTTTATTCAATTTTCTATAATCGATACATAGTCTTAGAGTACCGTCTCTCTTTTTCACAAAGAGAATTGGTGCTCCCCATGGTGAAACACTTGGTCTGATATACTCTTTGTCCAACAATTCTTGTAATTGTATTTTTAATTCTGTCAATTCTGGTAAACTCATTCGGTAAGGTTCTTTCGAGATGGGGGTTGAACTAGGTAGTAGGTCTATGGAGAAGTCTATTTCCCTTCTAGGAGGTAATTCCAATATCTCATCAACAAATATGTCTCTGAATTCACGTAGGACAACAAATTCTTCTCGGTTGGGCTTATCTTCTTTTTCTAACAGATTCATTATTTGAATGGCATAAATTTGACAACCCTTTCTCATGCATTGCTTGAATTGCATTTTTGTAACTTGTCTAACTGATACAGGTTTTGGTATACCTTGGGTTGTTATAGTAGTGTCATAATCGTCTTTATAATTAAGTGTCTTTGTATAACATTCTAGAACTGCTTTGATTTTTTTCACCAATCCATTCTGATAATCATATCATAAGATCCTAGTGGCAGAATATTCAGATTTGTTTTTATTTTTTGACCATCTAAACTAAATTCAAAATCAGAAATAAAGTCAACCACTTTCCTTTTTTTTCTTGTTGCTAACTGCACCAACCATGATTTTGCATGTTTCATCCTCTTAAGTTTATTTGACTCTACTACTCCATGATTTATATAAATTAACATAGCTCCATGATCAATCAAAACAAAAATTCGAGTGTTATTGATTTTACCTTCGATTTCCACCACAGAGGATTGGTGGTCAGCTTGCCGACCATCAATGGCTGCATTGATCTGATGCAGGCTTCTACCTACATCACCCACTGTCGCAGCTTCCTACAAATTATGAACAATTGTTCTCTTTGATGTGCTTAAATGTGGATAGTTCCTCTAGAGATGAGGTTCTCCACATTCCCAACACTTTAATGGTTCAAACTTTTTCGTCCCCAGATTCACCAGTTTATCGCTACCTTGCGCATTCAGATGGTTGGAGTGAAAATATTTTCTTGGAAATCTTTTTGCTGCATTCCGATAAGGAGTTGGCTGGTGCCCCTTCTTCTGTTGGTTCATTCAGTCTTGTTTCTTATCCTTCCAAGATTTGGGAAACTCTGCCCGCTATTTATATTGGCCGTAACACATCTGTGCTTTCATGAATACTTCATTCAAGGATTTGGGGTTATCAAACTCAATTCTGTCCATGTAGGACTATGGTAAATAGCTTAGAAATTGATGGATTTTTACCTTGTCCTCCCAGATATAAGGTACGAACCTTAGTAATTCCAGGAATTTGTTTATAAGATCCTCCATCATCATCTGACCAAGTCGTAGCTCATAACATTATTTGGTTTTCCTTTCATAGTAGCTTTCAGATAGATATTGTTTCTTGAAATATTTCTTAAAGTTAGACCATTCCATCTGATTCTCTTTTAGGCCCTTGGCCAATTTCAGATCTTGCCACCAAATGCTGGCTTTTCCTTTCAAATTGTAGTTGGCCATTCTAACTTTCATATTGTTGGAATAGTTATATATACAGAAGTATTTTTTGATGTCTAATAACCATGCTTCCTCTTCCTCCCTTATTCTGGATTCACCTTCAAAAGTAGCTGGTTTAATTTTCTTAAATTCCCCTTCAAGGTGGTCTACTTGTTTTCTCTTTTTGTCTGTTTTTGTTTTGTCCTCAGCCGAGGGTGTACCTTCAGACGAACTGTCTCATTTTTCTATCCCAAGTCTAGAGTTCTTGGAATCCCTCTTGCTAACTTCTTCGTTGTTATTATCGTCCTTTGAGATTTTCTTTGTGACAATACTGTGCAATAGAACTTGATTTATTTCCTGTTGTTCATGCTGTGCTTTATTTGGTTTTTCATTATCAGCTTTGAAAACTTGTAGTTCGAAAATGATATTCCTCATTGTTTCCAGAACTTCGGTAGGTGACCTTCAGTCGCTATTCTATCTTTGATTTCCAGGATGCCCTTGTTATGGATTCCCATCAAGTATGATTTCTGCGTCATCCTGTGCTTCCATGATCAACACAAAACATAAATGTTTTATGTCTGTAACAATACATGTTTTATTAGTTTTACGTAAATAAAATTATGTGATAAGAAAACAGGTGGCCCCGTTCAAGGTCCAAGTGTTGTAACCTTTGCTCTGATACCATATGTAATGTACCTCATAATAAACTCGATATACCTAAAATATAAACTCGATTATAATATCTTTTATAAAACTCTGTCATGAAAACTCTATAAAAAAAATAAATTCTAAACTCTACTGAACACAAGAGGTCCCTTTCGCTTCCATTCCATTCACCTTTCAATGTAATGGACTATGTATATAATATGGGGCCTTAAAATTCCTACTACGATTC
This sequence comes from Picea engelmannii, assembly GCA_009831015.1. Classification (NCBI taxonomy): domain Eukaryota; kingdom Viridiplantae; phylum Streptophyta; class Pinopsida; order Pinales; family Pinaceae; genus Picea; species Picea engelmannii. The sequence continues at coordinate 52,124 of ML782795.1, forward strand.
ACCCTTTTAACAGAAGACCTCCATATTTGCGTGCATGTCTACCTGATTAATTTAACCCTAGGCAACTTTACTTAGTTCCCAACCATAAGATTTATAGGTTCGGGTTTTTAATATTAGGTAACTAGCATATCCACTATGTATCAGTTAATTAATGGTCCTTAGTACCAGGGTTTTTCGTAAAGCAGTTTCTACATCGAAATGCCAGCAGAAATTCCACAACTAGGATCAGACTGCTGACTCACAATAACATCGAGGGAATGAAAGGGATTTAACTTATGTCAAGTCATGAAGGTGTCTAATAGTGACATTGCTTAAGTGGAAGGAATGGTCCACTATCAAGGCAGTTAAGGCTCCATAAGTTTTATTAATGCTAGTCCCACGAGTTCCATTGAATTTACTAGGCTCTACACCCAAAGTGTCATACCGTCTCTAACATGGTAAGATGGCTAACCGTACTCTTGATTATCTACATTTACTCTGAGATGACAAGGCGTCGTTTAGGGTTGGATTAGGTTCACAATTGTCATTTTTGAGTTCTGTGAAGAGGCGCTGCATGAAAATTCTTTGGAGGCACAGTGCACTGCCATGGTGGTCGCTCTATGGTTATAACAAGTGATGTGGTCTACATCCCTAGTAAGTTTCTCCTTACACATGATACTCTGATTAATAAAGGAGATGATGCATTTCCCGGATTCTTCTTTAGTGTAACTTCTCTCTATTGCTTCCAAAGTTATCCTAAATCCTGGAGGAGTGATTTTCTTTGATTTTATCGTTGTTTTCTCCTCTGGTTGTAGGGAGAGGATATTCGTTCATTTTTTTCTATGATTTGGGATAAAGGGTTTTGTAACCTCCCAGTTTATTTTCCCTATGTTGAATCTTTTTAATTGATTTCAAATAACTTAATACCTCTGCAGAACTTTGAATAGTCCAATGATGATATTCTACAATACATCCAAATGTTTTCTTATTGTAGTTATTATCTTTATCGTGGTCTATTCGATTAGATTAAATAGATGGGATAACTCTGTAATGCTTATTGACTTATAACTACTATAAGTGATTTGGTTCTAGATGGCTATGTGTAGTTTCTATTTTGGTATGAACAATTTACACCATGATAGTGCACAATCTGAGTTGCATCATTACAAGAACTAAATACTGTCGATTATTGCCTTTCATTAAAATTGTTAACTGTTGTGTAAAATGTTTCTCCTTGTTAGTCTTTTCATTTTCAAGGTTTGTATAATTCACTAATGATGGGCCATGTTTGATGCGAGGGTACCCATTAGATTTTTAATGCACCATCCGCCCTCGGCCTAGGCGTCTGTCCAGCCGGAAATGTGACAAGAGAAAAAATGTACACATGCAAGCTTGTCGAACATAAGTTAAGTATGATCATGGAATACTTCATTACTAACCGTTATCATTATGTTGGTAATATTATTACTTTTATATATGATTACTAATATTTTTAAATGATACTTCTTTCAGGGATTTCATCTTCACAAGGATCTCGAATGTTCAGTTCTTATCTTCGGCGCAAAAGGTATTTGAGTTCCCTTTGTAGGCCTTTCTAGAGTTTCAATAGTGAAAAGGGCACGGTCTCATCTTGTATTTCTAGATGTTCGATATAGTTTCCTTCAATTACCTAAAATGGTTGGGAAGAGGGGGTCTTCCAGTTGTACTCTTGGCTTTTTGGTTCGACTACTATGTATAAAGATTACTTTACAAGACTTTTCTTTCCTAATTGAAATAGTGTATTGAGTTGGGTATGTTTAGTCCAACCATTTTGCTACTTTAGTCTCATCCCAAACTCATAATGTATTTGTTGTTGCTATCGTTTAGAAATGTATTCAACTTCAGATGTTTGCACAGTCTAAATTCCAGACAAGCATTGTGTAAAAAGGAACTTATAAAATTCTAGGATTTATACTTTGTATATCGATTCTATTGCACAAACATTATGTGTTATAATTAATTAAGGCCATAATATCTTTCATAATGTTTGTCTCTTTTCGTGGGTTTTGATGAACATTATGATTCTGTAGATTTCTCACTAAATACTTGGAAAAAATAAGATTTCTTCCTTACTTTAGAATTTTGAGCTCGACAAAAATATGGTTGACAGTCTAGTTTACTAAAACATTTCTGTATGAATTTATTGCTATCAGTTTGATATAATTTCTAGGACGATTTATTCTCCTTTATTTCTATGGTTTGTGGAATTACCAGATATGTGTAAATCAAGTTTTGGGTTCCATAATAGTCTTTGGATTCATCGACCCTCGTACCTCTAGCATTTAATTACAGATCTCCGTAAGTGTTTGACAGGTTTAGATTTGTTCAAAATTAATTCCAAAATTTAAAGTATAGCCAAACTATACCTAATCACCTTTTGATTTACCATTAATACTTTACTGATACACACACACACACACACACATATGTGCTGGAGTTTTTCCTGAAATGTGATCTTGCAATTTGCAGAATTATTTTCATACCTGTATGTATATATATATTATTCCCTAAATATATTGTAGATAGTTCACTTTAGATTTACTGTATCACTTGTAGATACCTCCAAATATATGAATGTATACATGTACACAATATACCTGTAAATGTTCTATACGCATATCATGAAAATTCTTGTCATACATGATGTATTTATTTTGAATCTGAACTTGCATGTACTTTAATGGAGACTCATTTGTATACTATAAATACCTACAAGAAAAATAATCATTCATAGATATCGATATACTTCACTTCAATTACATCATGAAAACATTAATTTACTCAACAAAATTAATTAAAAGTGAGATGTAGCCTGTAGTTTATCCTATTAGGATAGTAGTAACCTCTTCAGAGCTAGTGTTTCTAGTTAATACATCCAATTACCTTAGTATTTAATCAGTACCATGTCCCATAGAGGAAATCCATTCCTAAATAATGATTAGGAATTATTTGGTCAATCTTTCATCACAACAACATTTGACCAGAAGTTCATTCATAGAAGAAAACAAATTGCAGATTTATGTGTATCATAACACTTAACCAGAGAAAGATAGAATATCATATCTGAATCAATTTGCAGGAAGAAAAAGGGAACAACCATGTCCCTCCCAACCGTAGAACAGGGAATCCAAACTACTTGCCTGATTCACCCCCTAGCCTGACAGTGAATCCATGAGGGATAAATCAAAACTCCTTCCCAAAAATGTCATTCAACTTCAACACTCTTCTCCTTGCCTCACGCTCAACAATTAGTGTTCATAACAACAAGCAATAGATCCTATTTTCCCTAGCATACTCGGTAGCGTCCTGCCTCCTCACATATGTTATTTCTTCAACAATGTTTTTGCCTAGGTCCTTCTTTCCATCCCTTGGGAATTTTTGAATCTTTCTAAATCCCCGATTTTCAGGGGCTGCCAACGGTCAAATATCTAATTTTCTTCTTGTAACAATCATCCCAGAGGTGGTTCCAACATGTTCCCCACTCATGGAGTCATGGCCAATTGATTTTAACAAGGTTGTTCTATTTGTCCTCTTGCAACAAATATAAAATATTATGTTTTCATACAAGTGCCATACTCAAATAGTTAGTTGGGTCAAATCAGATCTCTGCCCAACATTCATAATAATTAATTACAATTTATCAAATTCGAAATTTAGAATTGCCCTAAATGGAAAAAAGTTTACAAATTCGAATTTACTAAAAACGAAATAATTTTCCAGCAAATTTTAAATTTCAAAAATACTTTATTTTTGGGGATGTCTCATTGGTTATAATTTGTTTTTTTTTTTTTTTTAATTAATAACTTAAATTAGCTTAACTCTCTATCTAGAATACATTAAGAGATATACTACCTTAAGAGATATATCAAATCCTTGAAAGTATAAACCTTTAGTTATTTTTTTCAATATAAAAATGTTTTAACCTCTATAAATTTCAATTACATGCTAAATACTTAAGGTATTATACATATAAAGAAACTTGATATAAGATTATTTTAGTTGAGGTGGACATTGAAATATATTTTTGTTATTAATAATTTTTCAACCCCATATTAAGCATGGAAGGAATTATAGATATCCCTTATATTTGGGGTAGAAAGATTATCTCCTTTTCTTGACTAAATAAATTACTTTTAATCATCTCAAAGAATTGAACTTACCCTTACTCTTAAGGTTACCTCTATCACTTATTCTAAAATGTGTACATGATGTCTTTGCTAAACAACCTCAATGAAATAAAGGGGTCTAAGGAATTTCAATGCAATCTAGTAATTATGATACCTATGGCAATTGAAAATAAGAAAAAATGCCATAACCATTCATCGGGACTTAAGTATCCACTACATTTAAATACTTTATGCATTGGTCTCTAAAATTTACAAGCATCCACAAAATCAAATTAAAAGAGAGTCAAACACCTTTTATGTTCACAAACTTCATATTTATGGCTGTGATATTTTAATTTGAGCATGAGAACTATATTCAATTTTTTTTTCCAAATATAGTATTTTATATTCCAATGGTTAACAAAAATTCAGTACACACAAGAAATGTTTTACAATATTGCAACTTCTTATAAAATCACAAAAGATGAGTAAACCTAAGAAAATATGTAGGATAGTTCTAGTGCTATGATTACTAGCTAAGCAAAAGTAAGCTAATGTATATGATAACTATAAGGAAATTATCCTTTATTAGACTCTCCTAGTTGAAAATATTTCAGCATCCTACTCAAAAAGTTGTTGATGAAACAACAAGTACCAAGTGCCCTATCTTTTCTTTTTCTTCTTTATTTTTTCCTTACTTTTCTCCATTCATCATTTTGTACTCTCCATTCATTGTCCTTTTTCTTACTTTTTGTAATCTGCACCATTGCACTTTACAATTGTAGGAAACTCATACCCATACTCTACTATAAAATCTTCCTTGGTTTTCCCTTAACACAACTACTATCATCTCTTCTACCATTTATTGTGATTATTCAATTTTTTCTATCTACAACAAATTTTATTCAAAATAGCTCACCCATTCAAATTGCTCTCATTGAATGGTGGCTATTGCTTCCTTATCCTCCCACTTTTATATGTTACAACTATGTTAATTAATGTTATCAAACTTGACCAAAACCATTGAAACCTACTATTCTAACTGGTTCTCTATATGACATTCTAAGGTCATAGCTATGGACCACTAAAATTGAAATTTAGAGAAAAAACGATACCGATTATATATAGTTTTGGATAACATCCAAAAAAAACAAATTAATAATAATAAAAATATTAATAAAAGTGAAAGAAAAAAACCTAATTTGAGTAATTAATGGTAATATAAAAACAATTAAAAAATAAAAGTGAAAGAAAAAAGATAATTTATTTTAATATTAAATTATTAAATTAAAAGCTAACATTCCCCTTTAGCTTTTATTTTCTATCATTTTACTTAAATTTTTAACATTTGTTTAAGGATTGCAACATTTCTACTAGATTGTATCATGCTTGATGGTACATAACTACCATTTAATAAAGAGAACCAAACATTCTATGCATCTTGATGTTCATGACATTGATTGTTGAACTACTTTGTTACGGCCCTAGTAAAAATGTAACCTTCACTCAATCAAAATCGATAATTAGGCATTTTATATTTTTGTATCTTATTTTAATGCTTAGAGGGTGATACTTGCGATGAGGATCCCAATATATGAAATGATTTTGACGACATGTAGTTATTTTTCGTAGAAATATTTTTTTTGGACTCTAGAGGCCATTTAAACAATCTTTTTTTATGTATTTTGGTTCAGACATGGATTGAAATCAATGTTATTTTGGTTATATGCACATTTAATATATACAAGAGAAACTTTGCATATTTTTGTATAATTGTTTGGATTTATATAGATGCGCATGATTAAATATAGGTAGTTTTTTATCGACCAATTTGGTGGTCTCCCTTTTTTCTGTTCCAGTCTAGTTTAGGCTTTTAGGGTTGACTAGTTTAATGACTTGCCCAGTTCAGATAAGATTGATTTCATTGCACTCCACCATTGCTTTCCTACCGTGCATATTTTTTATTATATTATTTTGTTGCAAGCACTCCACTATTATGATCATCTTCATCTTGTTGTTTTTTTACTGTGTATTTTCTCTTTTGCATCAACTTTTTGTTGTTGAAATTGCTATATATTTTATTTGTTCTACTCCACTTTATTTTCCTTTAATTTTCATTTGAATTCACCTATCACAAAGTAACTAGAGAAAACATTATGAGAAACAAGCATTCCAAATTGCATATTTCCTACTGTTACATTAGTAACATCATCTCCTCGCAAATACACTAATGTGATATCAATTTTTTCTGCAACATCATCCTCTACTGCAACACCACTCACCACTGCAAAAATATCTTTGGTCTACATATACACTCTCTTAGGTAAAATAATACTCTCTATTATTTGATTTTTCCACACAAACTCCTTCATGTCACTATTTTCAATGCACTCTTTACTGTAAATCTCTTTTCTCCATTCTCCTTTGGCGTGCTATCAATGACATGTTTTTTGCACACAATTTCCTCAGTTTTCTCAACAACATGCAGATCAATTTTATAATCAACACTCTTTGTAACCACATTTAGGAGAATTTCTTTATTTTTATTCTCTTGTTGCATTTTCTCATGCATTTTCTTCATCTACAATTTCTTAGTTCTAAAGGCTAAATGATAATCATTTTGCAATTATATTCCTTTTAATAGAAAAATTCAATACATCCACAAATTACAAGATATTTTCTTAACTACCTCATACAAAACCATCTCTAATAGAGATGTTATAAAAATATTCAAAATATTCTTCTACATGTCTACCGTTCTGCTTTAGTTTCTCTAATTTTCTCTTTATTTTCAAAGTATAATCAAAATCTACAAACTTATCTCTCAATTTTGTGACCATCTTCTCCCCATTATGGATTGTCTTTTCCTTTTCATTTTTTGTCTCTCTTTATCTATTTCCACCCATCATACACGTAGCTCCTCAATCTTCCACAAGTAATTTTCACTCTCTCGAGGTATTTAATCTCATCAAAGTCAAAATATGTATGCATTCCTTCTATCCATTCCATCGGTGTTTTTGGATCTATACTTACACAAAATTTTGGCATCTCCATCTCTATTTGGTGCTACTACATTCTATGATAATATTCATTTCAGTTGGCTAACATAGTGGATTCATTCAAGGTAACTTTGGTTTTATCACCAAGGAATTACACACACATATAAAAGTTTGATATAAGATTATTTTAGTTGAGGTGGACATTGAAATATATTTTTGTTATTAATATTTTTTTCAACTCCATATTGAGCATTTACGAAATCACAGATATCCCTTATATTTGGGGTATAACTATTCTCTCCCTTTCTTGGATGAATAAATTACTTTTAATCATCTCACAAAAGTGAACTTTATTATTCGAGTTACCTCTACCACTTATTCTAAAATGTGTACATTATATATTTGGTAAACAACCTCAATGTCACAAAGGGCTCTAAGGGATGTCAATACAATATATTGATTATGATACCTATGGAAATTCAAAATAAGCAAAAATACCCAACTCAGTACACTATTTCAATTACAAAAGAAAAATCCTATAAAGTAATATTTATACATAGTAGTTGAACTAGAAATCCAAGAGTAAAGATGGAAGACCCCGTCTTCCCAACCATTTTAGGTAATCGAAGGAAACTAAAAACTATATCGAAGATCTAGAAATCCAGGAAGAGACCGTTCCATTTTCACTGTTGAAACTATGGAAAGGCCTACAAAGGGAACTCAAATACCTTTTGTGCCAAAGATAAGAACTGAACATCCAAGATCCTTGCACAGACAAAAGCCCTGAAAGAAGTATCATTTAAAAATATCAGTAATCATAGATAAAACTAATACGAATACTAATATAATGATAACATTTAGTAATGAAGTATTCCATGATCATACTTAACTTCTGTTTGACAGGATTGCATGTCTTCATTTTTTTTCTTGTCACATTTCTTACTAGAAAGACGCCTGGGCCGAGGGTGGATGGTGCATTAACACTCTGATGGGTACCCTCGCATCAAACATGGCCCATCATTAGTGAATTATACAAACCTTGAAAATGAAAAGATTAACAAGGAGAAAGTTTTTACACAACAGTTAACGATTTTAATGAAAGACAGTAATTGACAGTATTTAGTTCTTGTAATGATGGAAGTGAGGTTGTGAACTATCATGTTGTAAACTGTTCATACCAAACTAGAAACTAGACATAGCCATCCATAACCAAATCACTTATAGTAGTTATAAGTCAATAAGAATTACAGAGTTATCCCAGCTATTTAATATAATCGAATAGACCACGATGAAGATAATAACTAATATAAGCAAACATTTCTATGTATTGTAGAATATCATCATTGGACTATTCAAAGTTCTGCAGAGGTCTTAAGTTATTTGACATCAATAAAAACGATTCAACATAGGGAAAATAAACGACGAGGTTATGAAACCCTTTATCCCAAAGCATAGAAAAAAATGAATGAATATACTCTGCCTAAAATCAGAGGAGAAAACATCGATAAACTCAAAGAAAATCACTCCTTCAGGATTTAGGATAACTTCAGAAGCAATACAGAGAAGTTACACCAAAGAAGAATCCGGGAAATGCGTCATCTCCTTTATCAACTAAAGTATCATGCGTAAGGAGAAACTTACCAGGGATGCAGACCACACCATCTGTTACAACAATGGAGCTATCGCCATGGCAATGCATTGCACCTCCAAGGAATTGTCACACAGAGCCTCTTCGCAGAACTCAACAATGACAACTGTGAACTTACTCCAACCCTAAACAACGCCTTGCCACCTTAGAGTAAATGTGGAGAATGCGGAGGACGGTTAGCCATGTGACCATGTCAGATTCAGTATGACACTTTGGGTGTAGAGCCCGGTAAATTCAATGGAAATCACAGGACTACCATTAATAAAAATTATAGAGCCTTAACTGCCTTGACAGTGGACCATTCCTTCCACTTAAGGAATGTCACAATTAAACACCTTCATGACTCGACAAAAGTTAAATCCATTTCATTCCCTTGATGTTATCGTGAGTTAGCAGTCTGATCATAGTTTTGGAATTTCCACTGGCATTTGGATGTAGAAACTGCTTTACAAACAACCTTAGTACGAAGGACCATTAATTAACCGAGACATAGTGGATATGCTAGTTACCTGATATTAAAAACCCTACCCTCTAAATCTTATGATTGGGAACTAAGTAAAGTATCCTAGGGTTAAATTAATTAGGTAGACATGTGCGTGAATATGGAGGTCTTATCTTAAAAGGGTGAATTGTGGTAGGAATTATAAGGCCCCATCATATATACATAGTCCATTACACTGAAAGGTGAATGGAATGGAGGCGAAAGGGACCTCTTGTGGTAAGTAGAGTTTAGAATTTCTTTTTTTTATAGAGTTTTCATGATAGAGTTTTATAACAGATATTATAATCGAGTTTATATTTTAGGTATACCCTTTTTTTCAAATAGTTATAAAAACTAAGGAAAAAAAAATTGTTGTGATTATGAGGTACATTACAATAACAATAATAATAGTGAAAGAAAAAAACCTAACTTGAGTAATTAATGGTAATATAAAAACAATAAAACAGTAAAAGTGAAAGAGAAAAGCCCAACCCTAGTAATTTATTTTAATATTAAATTATTAAATTAAAAGTGAACATTCCCCTTTATCTTTCATTTGCTATCATTTTGCTTAAATTTTTAACATTTGTTTTAGGAGAAAGTAGAATTTCATATGGAAAATGTAGAATATTAGATCCCATTCAAAATTCAACACTTTTAACAATTTTTTGGATTGCAACATTTCTACTAGATTCTATCATGTAATATGGTACATAACTAGCATTTAATCAAGAGAAACAAACACTCCATGTATCTTTATGTTGGTGAAATTGATTGTTGAACTACTTTGTCATGGCCCTACTAAAAATGTACCCTTCACTCATTCAAAATCACTGATTAGGCATGTTAAGATTTTTATGTCTTATTTTAATCATTAGAGGGTGATACTCGTGATGAGGATCCCAATATATGAAATGACTTTGACGATATGTAGTTATTTCTTGTAGAAATAGTTTTTTTGGACTCTAGAGGTCATTTAGACACTCGTTTTTTATGTGTTTTGGTTCAAAGATGGATTATGCTCATTGTTGTTTTGGTTTTATGAACATTTTCTATATACAAGAGAAACTTTGCATATTTTTTTATAATGGTTTGGATTTATATAGATGCGCATGAATATATATGTAGTTTTTGGTTGACGATTTTGTGGTCTAATTGTTCTCTATTCCAGTCTAGTTTAGGTTTTTATGCTCGATTGGTTTGATGACTTCTCTAGTTCAGATAATATTGATTTCAATGCACACCACCAATGATTTCTCTCCGTGCATCTTTTTTATTATATTATTTTGTTGCAAACACTCCTCTATTATGATCATCTTCATCTTTTCGTTGCTCTACTATGTATTTTATGTTTTCCATCAACTTTTTTTGTTGAAATTGCTATACATTTTATTTGGTCTACTCCACTTTCTTTTCCTTTACTTTGCATTTGAATTCACCTATAAAAAAGTCACTAGAGAAAACATTATGAGAATTAAGCATTCCCAATTGCATCTTTCCTACTGTTACATTAGTAACATCATCTCCTCGCAACTCCACTAATGCAATATCACTTTTTTCTGCAACATCATCTTCTACTACAACACCACGCACCACTGCAAAAATATATTTTGTGTACATATACACTCTCTTAGGTAAACTACTAATCTCTACTATTTGATTTTTCCACAAAACTCCTTCATCTCACTATTTTCAATGTACACTTCTACTGTAAATCTATTTTCTCCATTATCCTTTGGCGTTCTATCAATGACATGTTCTTTTCACACAATTTCCTAATTAGTTTTCTCAACAACATGTAGACCAATTTTATAATCAAAATTTTTTGTAACCACATTTAGGAGAATTTGTAGCATCCCCATCTGGTACGACTCCTATGATGAACAACCTGTAAAAGCACCTTCAATTTTTTTTTTTTTTTTGTGTGTGTATAGGAAGGTAATAATGACATTATACTCAACATCGCAACACGATGATGACAAAACACATGAAACTCATGCAACAAGAACATAACAACCTAACATAAATGAACATCAAGCACCTGACAGAAATGTACCGCATTCAACTGACGAAAAATAAGAATGACTACCCACCCATCCTACCCTACAATGGTTAGGACCTCCAGGACACATAAGAAACGCTCAAGCCCAGGTTCCCATCGATTTTGACCATTTAAGGTCTCAGGGTTGGCGAATGTTCTGAGGAACAAGGAGGTGTCTACCTCCCACCCGACACAAGCAGACCAAGCCTACTAAGCTAAGGACTATCATCCTAATGACCCAAATTAATTACACAAGTAACTAGAACCCTTACAGTGAGAAAACCAAGAACATAAATGTTTACGAAACCAAGTACAAAAATTAATTAAAATGAACAACACCATTAATCAAGGCTAAAAGGTCGTTATCTATGACTCAAATTGGTGTTAATTACAGATCAATTAACCAGTCTAAATTCCATCAGTTAACGAGTTACCCACATAATTTAACATGAATTACGACTCAAATTTAGCGAGTTTGGGTTACCAATTAGGTGATATCTATAAATCCAACTAACCATAAACTTGCATAACAACATTAACATTCTTAAAGTGGAATTCTACCTATAGCACTTATGAACAGTTAAACCTCAACATTAGTCTAGATGTAATGACTGAACTAACCATACTAGTTGTTTATTATCATTGAGGAGGAAATTGCTAGCAAATAACATTGTTGTAGCAAATCAACAAGGTAATTACATATCTGTTACATAACAATTTATTACAGCAATTAACAAGGCATTTAACATAATGATTAACATAATCAATTAATTGAGCAATAATGGGGCAGTTTGCATGACTATTTTATTAACATGTATTATAGCACTAACAAGGGGATTATCATGTTAATTAACATAAAAATTAATATAACAGTAGGGAGACAATTTATATGACTGTTAACATAACGATTAATAGCGCAAAAACAAGGCAATTTACATAACTGTTTAACCATTTAACTCGTTGCAACATTTAATCAATAAGTAGGAATCTGCTGACCATTCACAGTTCTGTAGAAATTGTTCTGGCATTTAGTAAGGCAATTAATATAGCATTTAACATTCCAATTAACATGTCAATTAACTATAGAAATGATTCTGGTAAATTCGTGGTCATTCCAACAAGCTCAGTCAACATTCTAAAGGAAAAAATCATGGGTAATTACAACAAGCTCTGGTAGCATTCTAAAGGAAAAATCGTGGGTAATTACAAAAAGCTCTGGCAACATTCTAAAGGCAAAATCGTGGGTATTTAAACAACAATCAAAGTCAATTTTTAAAGGAAATAATCATGGGCATTAAACAATGGTCTCAGACAGGTTTTGAATGGAAAAACGTGAACATTTAAACAACGATATCAGACATGTTTTGAATGGTAAAATCGTGATCATTAAACAATGGTCTCAGACATGTTTTGAATGGTAAAATCATGAGCATTAAAAAATGGTGTCAGACATGTTTTGAATGGAAAAACGTGAGCATTTAAACAATGATCTCTGACATGTTTTGAATGACAATTCGTGAGCATTTAACCACAATCTCAGCCACGTTTTGAATGGAAAAAAATGTGGGTAATTAATCATCTGTCACAATCTCAATTTAAAAGGGAAAAACATGTCCAGGGACACACCAGAAGGGCATTTTTTTTTTTTTGTATCATTGTATAATAAACAAATCGTTGTTACAACACCCCATAAGGAAATTACATTTTTCCTGTCATTAATAATAAGCAATTACTGTAGTAACCAAGGGGAAAAATGCAGACAAGAAAAACAAAAAAACGTTTTCCCATTCCAGGATACAAATAAAAATTGCAGACAGAGAATCAAATCATTTTTCGATTGCCAGAATACCCATTCAACGCAGACAGGAATAGAAAATATAAAAAAACATTTTTCTGTTGTCAGAATTCCAAACAACGCAGACAAGAAAAACACAAAAACGTTTTTCTATTCCAGGATACAAATAAAAATTGTAGATAGAGTATCGAATCATTTTTCCCTTGCCAGAATACCTATACAACGTAGACAGGAATAACAAATAAAAAAAAAATGTTTTTCCATTTCCATAATACCAAACAACACAGACAAGAAAAACACAAAAACGTTTTTCCATTCAAGCATACAAATAAAAATTGCAGATAGAGAATCAAATCATTTTTCCATTTCCAGAATACCCATACAATGTAGACAAGAATAACAAATAAAAAAAAATGTTTTTCCATTGCCAGAATACCAAAAAACGCAGGCAAGAGTAACAGAACACAAGGATCCAAAGGGAAAGGTCATGGGATGATTTTTTGGGGTTCTATCAGTCAAGGAAAGAGAAAACCTACTAGGACACCAGATAATCCACACGCAGAGGTCGTTGCTATATGGAAGAATCCACAATCAGCCAGGGACAAACATCAAGGGTAGTCAGCTAACAGGTTCGTCCTTCGCTAATCATCCTCACATAGAAAAGTAGGGCATTGAGGTCCATAGGTCTTTTAACGCTAAGGCGACGACCATAGATCGGGCTCCTCGCCGACTACTCACGCGAGGACTGGTGAGCTAGGGATGAAGGCTAAACAACCACAAAGGTCACAATCAACACAACAAGGTGGTCAAGACATGTGGGAAAATGAAGGCCATGGGAGTCAACAACCATCGAGCTAGGCTAAGAAAATTTTCAGTCACCAATTTAAAAAAAAAAACATTTTACTTTTCCATTAAATAAGCATATCCAAGCATAAGTACTAATACATTCTACCATACAAAAATGAAGAGAGCATACCGTTGCCTGATCGCCTACTTCGAATGATGTCACACACGCTCCATGCGACTCCCACTCGCTGACCGTCGAGACTTCATCGGTACCTCCCAGGGAATGCTAGGGGTACTCTTCTTCCCCCTTAGCCCCTTGAGCTGCAAAGGGGCCACACACTCACTATCCAAAGATTTTTTCTAGCTCCCAGCTCGCCTCATCAGGCCGAGCTACCTCTCCTCACCGAGATGTGTATCCCAACTCCCACAAGTTAAGTCAGTCAAGTAGATATTTCTACAACGTAAAATTACGCAAACAGAAGAAGATCCAACGTCCATCACCTCCCTTTATTATATAGAGTTTTTTGGTTCCTTACTTTCCAAAAATTCTCTTTTAGTTATGTTTTATAATTAATTTCCTAAAAATTTATCCTCGTACAAGTGTCACCCATCCGCTTCCTTCCTCCATATATTAACTTCTTTAATTAATTAATTATCTTTATTTCCCTCACCCACCTAGAGTTACTCCTAGAATCACTCATACGTGTCCCCAAATTCTCTTACATGTTTTAATAACTTTTCCTTTTTATTAAATTGCTAGTTCAGTTTAAATTAGAAATCCCTTAAATGGTAGATGCTTTACTACGTTTGACCTTTTGCCTTTTCCCTTAAGTTCCCCTTTTTTCCTTTTTATGTTTACCTCTTTTCCTAGTTTCCTAATTTTTTAGATTTTCCCTCTTTCCCCTTTTTAATTAGAACTCAAAAAGGTAGGTGTGGAAGTTAACTCTTTTTCACTTTTCTCATTTAATTAGTATTTTAAAATTATCAAAATAATAAAACCATTAATTCCCCTTTTTCTTTTAAATTTTATTCCAATATTTTTGTTTTTTTTTTTAATTTTTTATTCCCTTCGTGTTACAAGATTTAACGAAGGTCATAATTATTATTTATGTGGTTTTTATTTTTATTATTATTACTATTATTTATTTATTTATTTTTGTTTATAGAGAGATAAAATTTTACCACTAGCATAGTTTAGATTTAAACCTTAAATTTTCGTACAGGGTGACATTTAATTAGGGAATTTGTTTTAAAAAATTCTTAACACGTTATTCGTCCTAAGGCCATCTAGGTTCATTCCTCTATTATCAACAATGTGACATGCCCTTCAGGATGCACTAGGTGCTTCAAGGGTGCCACTCACCTGAATCTGTTTCCCTTGCGTGACATGCTCTTCAGGACAAGCTACGTGCTCCAACAGTGCCACTCACCTCTTGACTGACTTGGTAGACATCAAAAACCCTGGAGTCAATACTCTGCTAGGTGAACTTGTGGGAGACTAAGGGTATCTATGGAATAAGGTCCTCGCCTTATTTCAGACCCCTTAAAATCATCGTGAGCGACTGTCACAGTCTTCCCTCATGGCATCGTGGGTCCTCTCGAACTAGGTAAACATTAACCTACAGTTCGAGCCACGATGGGAGTGCTAGTAGGCTGTGGCAGGGATGTTGTCCACACCTCTCCCTCAACATCTCTAGTACTCGTTCATGACCCCTTTACTCCACATGTGAGTCTAGTCGACAAGCTATCATCAACTTGCATCATAAACAAATCATGTCAGAACATATCCATATCATATCATCTAATCATATGCAATAATATCACAGTATAACAATCAAGCCCCAATGGTACACTCCCTGACTCGATCCAGAGTCTAAGGGGTTCCATCGATGCCTCTGCATCCTTGAGGTCCAAAATCCTGCACACTCAGTAAACCGAGTCAATAGCACCTTTCTATGTCACTGCAGTAAAAAAACATGTCATCGACCCATAATGCCTCATAATCAAAATCAAAAGTTTTAATAACATAATAATCCAGATCACTTGTGAGCAAGTGTCCTCAAAGAAAAATTTTGTTCAGTGTGCCAGAGAGGGATGTTACATACACTCCCTCTTGGCCTAAACTTTGTCTCGAAGTTTCATAGTATAAATGATTAAACAAAGTGTATCATAGTATCATATGTCTATCTATCAAACACAAATGGAAAGGATTGGCGCATATCATATGCATCCTCCCAGGTCACCGAGTGTGGACTATAATTGTCCCATTGGACCTTGACCTGCTCTATCATTCGACATCATAGCTTTCGAACATGATGATCCAAGATGTGGATCGACTTACCTATGAGCGCCCCCTTGTCCATCACCTGCAAGGAACACATGTCAATAACATGTGTTGGATCACTAATATAATATCTCAAAATAGATACATGAAAAACATCATGCATGCGCCTCAAAGAATCAGGCAAGGCTAGTCGATAGGCCACGGGCCCCTTTCTCTCCACAATCTCGAAAGGTCCCACGAACCGAGGAGAAATTTTAGCTCCCTTCCCAAACTTGATCAAAATTTTATGTGGTTTAACCCACAAGAAGACTCGATCGTTGACCTCGTAACTACAGTCGACATGGTGCGTATCGACATAACTCTTATGTCGATCCTTCACTTCTTTAATCCTTTTTCTTATTGTTTTCATTTTCTCTTCCATTTCCTATATTGCTTCTGGTCCCACTAGGACCCTATCCTCAATATGATCCCAACTCAAAGGCATCCGACACAATCGCCCATAAAGAAACTCGAAAGGTGCCATCTTAATGGTGCTTTGGTAACTACTGTTGCAAGCGAACTCCACTAGTGGAAAGAATTCTTCCCAACTCTTTTGTTGGTCCATCACGTACATGCACAACATGTCCTCCAAGGTTTGGTTCGTTCGTTTGGTATTCTCGTGAGTCTCTTGGTTATACGCAGTACTAAAGTTAAGTTGGGTTCCCAAGGCCTCTTGGAAACTCATCCAAAATCGTCCAGTAAACACCGATCCTTGATCAGATATAATCCGCTTAGGCAAACCATGCAGCATCACAATCTCACTGATGAATACTCTAGTTATGTTAGGTTC
Source organism: Picea engelmannii (assembly GCA_009831015.1). Taxonomy (NCBI): domain Eukaryota; kingdom Viridiplantae; phylum Streptophyta; class Pinopsida; order Pinales; family Pinaceae; genus Picea; species Picea engelmannii. Next base: position 69,111 of record ML782795.1, read on the forward strand.
CTGATACTTCGTACGCACAAGAATAAAGTGAGCAATCTTCATTAGAGTGTCTACTACTACGAAAATCAAGTCATGTCTCCTTGCAGTCAGTGGAAATCCAAAAATAAAATCCATCGAAATAACCTCACATTTTGATTCCCGAATAGCATGCGGTTGTAGTAATCTGGTTGGGTGTCTATGTTCAGCCTTTACCTATTGACATTCTAGACATCTGGCCACATAGTTGACTATGTTGGCCTTCATTCCCTTCTATAAGAATAAGGGTTTAAGGTCTTCCCTCATCTTCATGACTCCTGGGTGAGCCATGTAAACTGCTCTATGAGCCTCGCTCAGGATCAACATCCTCAACTCGTCGTTTGGCCATACGTAGATCCAATTTTTAAACCTCAATAATCCATCGCTATCGAATGAAAATCCTTCAAATCATGGTACCATCATTGTGTTTTGTTTGATAAAACCCTCAACCTCTTTGTACCAGTCATCATCATGCTGTAAAGTTAGAATCTTTTCATGCAGATTCTTCTGAAGAGGTAGGACCACAAAGATGCATGGTATCCAACTCAATGCATCTGCCACTCAGTTCACTATTCCTTTTATGTAATTAATATCAAAATCGTACTCGCTAGGCAATTCTGACCAACGCCATTATCGCGCATTCAGGTTGCTTTGCATAAAGATCTGTTGTAGTCCACAATGGTCAATCTTTAGTTTGAATTTTTGTCCAACAAGGTAGTGTCTCCAAACCTTCAAGGCATAAACGATAACTAACAACTCCAAATAGTTCATCATGTAGTTCTCCTCATGCCTTCTCAGTTTCCTTGAAATGTAATCAATCACTCGTTCGTCTTGCATCAAGACCCCACCTAAGCCTTCCTTGGATGCATAAGTGCATACCAAGAAGTCTGTGTCCATGTCAGGAAAATTTAGTATCGGTGTTGTTGTCAAAAATTCTTTGAGACTATGAAATGCTTCCTCGCATTTCTCGGTCCAAACAAACTTCTTGTTCTTCTTCTACAACTGTGTGATCGAATTTTCTATCTTCAAAAATCCCTCGATGAACCGTCGATAGTATATTTCTAAACCCATGAAGCTACGCACTTCCAGGACATTCGTTGGCGTAGTCCATTCCATAATATCCTCGACCTTTGTTTGATCCACGGTGATGCCTTCGCCAGAGATGGCATGCCCTAAGTAGTGAATCTTCGATTGATAAAAATAACATTTGGATAACTTCCCATACAATTTGTGCTCTCGCAAACAATGTAGTACCAAGTGCAAGTGATCATCATTCTCCTCCATTGTCTGAGAGTAAATAAAAATATCATCAATGAATACTTGGATGAACTTGTCCAAGTACTCGTTGAACACCCCATTCATCAAACTCATAAATACCCCTGGGGCATTTGTCAGTCCAAATGGTAAAACAATGAACTCGTAATGTCCAAACCTCATTTTAAAGGAAGTCTTAGGGATGTCATCTTCCTTAATCCATAACTAGTGATACCATGATCGTAAATTGATCTTTGAGAACAATGTCACACCCTTCATTTGATCAAATAGATCATCAATCCTTGGCAACAGATATTGATTCTTGATCATGGCCTTTTTCAATTGATGGTAGTCAATACAGAACCTCCACAACCCATCCTTCTCTCTTATGAAAATAACAGGTGCACCCCATGGTGACACACTTGGTCGTATCAGTCCCAGGTCCAACAATTCTTTTAGTTGCATTCTTAACTCTTGTAACTCCGGGGTTGACATCCGATAAGGCGTTCTTGCTATCGGTTCAGTCCCTAGTTTTAGGTCTATGGTAAACTCCAATTCCTTGTTCGACAACATCCCAGGTAGCTCCTCCAGAAATACGTCTGCAAGCTCTCTCACCATTGGAAGGTGTTCTAAACCTTCTGTTAATCACTTCTCATTTAAAGAAAGGATCACATAAAGCTTGCATCCCTTGCACATGCTCTTCTGTAGCTGTAAGGAAGAGATGAACCTCAGGGAAACTCCCTGGTTTCGTCCTACAATCACACGTCTCTATCCCTCGTCATCGACCAAGCTCAACCGTTTCGTCTTATAGTTGAGTATCGCCTCATGCGATTCCAACCAGTCCATACCAATTATGACATCATAAGATCCTAAGATCGTGACATACAGGTTGGCCCTTGTGACAAACTGTCCCAAGTTAAGGATACATCCCATAACCTTTCCTCCAACCTTTTGTTTGGCTCCCGAAGCCATCTCTACGAATCTAAACTCGTCCTGTTCGACTGCCTTTACCTTAATCCTTTTTAGTGCTGCACTAGAAATGAAACTCTCGGTAGCACCGGGATCTATAAAAATACTAAGGGTCTGGTTAGCGATGATACCTGTCATCTCAAGCACAGTCAAATGATGCTCTTCCCAACGGTTATTTACCGTTGCATGAATCTGATGGACCTTGCTCATATCTCCCACGGTAGTGGATCCGGCTGATCCAGACGCTCTAGTCCTCTCCACCAGGCAGTCACGTTGGTGGTGTGGCTCCCCACACATCTAAAACCCCTTCTTCGGCCCAGTAGTCCTGTTACTCGAAGTAGAAGATGACGACCCACTGACCTAAAATCCTGGTCTGTTCTGTTGAACAGGACTAGGCTGTTGCTCCTGCGGTCAACGTTGTTGTTGATGCTGTGGTCCCTGATAAGGTGTCTGTTGTTGAGGTTTCAGTTACCAAGGTGTAGTGAAAGTGGATCCCCTTTGGAAGCCACGATATCCCATCGTATGTTTGGCTAGTATCTTATGCTTCTGTGCTCCACATGACACCTGCATTGCTGGTCTCGCTGGAATCCTAGTCCGACCCTCGCTGATAAGCTCCTCCTTTTCTATGAGGGCCTTTTGGATGACATCATGTAAGGTTTGAGGCATCAAAATCCTGACCTTTGCATGTATGCTGCCTCTAAGGCCGAAAATAAACTTGTTGACCTTAACTTTCTCAGTGTTAAGGTGCGGAGAACACCGGAGTAGCTCCATATAACAGGCCTCATACTCAAGCACCATACGACTGCCTTGTTGTAAGGCGTTGAACTCGTTGAGATGATTCTCAATGAATTCCTCTGAAATCTATCTCTCTTGGAACCATTCCTCGAACAATTCCCATAACACATTTTCAACGACCATGGTCAACTACAGTAGGAGCATATTTCACCATAGAAGAGCACTCCCCTTCAACTGAAAGACCGCCATGCACACCTTCATGTTGGAGGTATAATCAGGAAGTGAAAAAGACATCGCCATGTTCTCCAACCATGCCTCAATGGCTGCGTCATCTGGGGCACCAAAGAAATCAGGAAATTTGACCTTCTCGAGTTCACAGTGAATGCTAATAGTACCGACTGGAGCGCGCGGTGGAACCTGAGCAGGTGTCGATGCCCTGGCCTCATCTCTATCCAAACGACTGATTAGTGCCTTAGATATGTGATGAAAGGATATCATCATTCTGACCACATCACCAACTGCTATCTATTCCTATCCGACAACCTGCTTGTCTCCCTGGGGGTTAGATCCCTCAAGCGTGGATGCTACTGGAGGCATCGCGCCTCCTCCCCTAGCACCTCGTCGTCTGCCTCTGCAGCGTCCTCTAACCATGATTACCTACACGAATACAATTCAACTCAATTAGTAACATTATAATCAAATCATATCAACGAAAGTTGTAGCGATCCCATGTCGCGGGTTGAACCTTCTCTGATACCACATGTAACATCCCCATCTGGTACGACTCCTATGATGTACAACCGGTAAAAGCACCCTTAAATATTTTTTTATTTTTTTTTTGTGTGTGTAGGAAGGTAATAATGACATTATACTCAACATCGCAACATGACGATGACACAACGCATGCAAATCACGTAACAACAACATAACAGCCTAACATAAAATCACATCAAGCACCTGGAAGCAATGTACGACATTCAACCGATAAAAAATAAGAATGACTACCCGCCCATCCTACTCTACAATGGCTGGACCTCCAGGGCACATAAGCAATGTTCAAGCCCAGGTTCCCATTGATTTTGACCATTTAAGGTCTCAGGGCTGGCGACTGTTTTGAGGAAAAAGGAGGTGTCTACATCCCACCCAACACAAGAAGACTAAGCCTACTAACCTAAGGACAATCATCCTAACGACCCAAATTAATTACACAAGTAACTAGAACCCTTACAGTGAGCAAACCAAGCACATTAAATGTTTACGAAACCAAGTACAAACATTAATTAAAATGAACAACAACATTAATCAAAGCTAAAAGGTCATTATCTATGACTTAAATTGGCGTTAATTACAGATCAATTAACCAGTCTAAATTCCATCAGTTAATGAGTTACCCATCGAACTTAACATGAATTACGAATCAAACTTAGCGAGTCTGGGTTACCAATTAGGCAATATCTATAAATCCAACTAACCATAAACTTGAATAACCACATTAACATTCTTAAAGTGGAATTCTACCTATAACACTTATGAAAAATTAAACCTCAACATTAGTCTATATATAATGACTGAACTAACCACAATAGTTGTTTATTATCATTGAGGAGGAAACTGCTAGCTAATAACATTGTTGTAGCAAATCAACAAGGTAATTACATATCTGTTACATAATAATTTATTACAACAGTTAACAAGGCATTTAACATAATGATTAACATAATCAATTAATTGAGCAATAACAGGGTAGTTTGCATTATATCATTGCAGCATTTAATCAATAAGTAGGAATTTGCTGACCATTCACAACATTGTAGCAATTGTTCTGGCATTTAGTAAGACAATTAATATAGCATTTAACATTGCAATTAACAAGCCAATTAACTGTAGCAATGGTTCTGGTAAATTTGTGGTCATTCGAGCAAGCTCTGTCAACATTCTAAAGGCAAAAATCATGGGTAATTACAACAAGCTCTAGCAACATTCTAAAGGAAAAATCGTGGGTAATTACAACAAGCTCCGACAACATTCTAAAGGAAAAATCGTGGGTATTTAAAAAATAATTAAATTCAACTTTTAAAGGAAATAATCATGGGCATTAAACAATAGTCTTAGACAGGTTTTGAATGGCAAAACGTGAGCATTTAAACAACGATCTCAGATATGTTTTGAATGGTAAAATCATGAGAATTAAACAACGATCTCAGACATGTTTTGAACGTTAAAATCGTGAGCATTAAACAATGGTCTCATACATGTTTTGAATGGAAAAACGTGAGCATTTAAACAATGATCTCTAACATATTTTGAATGACAATTCTTGATCATTTAACCACCATCTCAGCCACGTTTTAAATGGAAAAAAATGAGGGTAATTAATTAGCTATCACAGTCTCATTTTAAAAGGGAAAAACATGTACAAGGACACACCATAACGGGATTTCATTTTTCTTTTCTGTCATTGCATAATAAACAAATTGTTGTGACAACACCCCATAAGGGAATTACATTTTTCCTATCATTAATAATAAGAAATTACTGTAGTAACCAAGGGGAAAAACACAGAAAAGAAAAAAAAAAAAAAAAATTCCATTCCAGGATACAAATAAACATTGCAGACAAAGAATCAAATAGTTTTTCCATTGCCAGAATACCCATACAATGCAGACAAGAATAACAAATAAAAAAAAACATTTTTCCATTGCCAGAATTCCAAACAACACATACAAGAAAAGCACAAAAACATTTTTCTATTCCAGGATACAAATAAAAATTACAGACAGCGAATCAAATTGTTTCTCCCATGATAGAATACCCGTACAATGAAGACAGGAATAACAAGTTAAAAAAAAACGCTTTTCCATTGCTCGAATACCAAACAACGTAGACAAGAAAAACTCAGAAACGTTTTTCCATTCCAGGATACAAATAAAATTTGCAGATAGAGAATCAAATCATTTTTCCATTGTCGGAATACCTATACAATGCAGACATGAATAACAAATAAAAAAAAAATGTTTTTCCATTGCTAGAATACCAAACAATGCAGACAAGAGTAGAAGAACGCAAGGATCCAAAGGGGAAGGTCATGGAATGATTGTCGGGGGTTCTATCAGTCAAGGCAAGAGAAAACCTACTAGGACACAGGTTAATCCACATGCAGAGGTCATTGCCAGATGGCGGAATCCATAATCAGCCAGGGACAAACATCAAGGGTATCCGGCTAATAGGTTCGTCCTTCGCTCATCATCCTCACACAGAAAAACAAGGCGTTGAGATTAATAAGTCTTTTAACGCTAAGGCGATGACCGTAGATCAGGCTCCTGGCCGACTACTCAGGCGAGGACTGGTGAGCTAGGGATAAAGGCTAAACAACCACGAAGGTCACAATCAACATAGCAAGGTGGTCAACACATGCAGAAAAATGAAGGCCATGGGAGTCAACAACCATCGATCTAGGCTAAGGAAAGTTTGAGTTACAAATTTTAAACAAAACACCATTTTACTTTTCCATTAAATAAGAAGATCCAAGCATAAGTCCTAATACATTCAATCATACAAAAATGAAGAGAGCATACCATTGCCTGATCGCCCGCTTCGAATGACGTCCTACGCGCTCTGTGTGACTCCCACTTTCAGACCATTGAGAATTCACCGGTGCCTCCCAACCAATGCTAGGGGTACTCTTCTTCCCCCTTAGCCCCTTGAGCTGCAAAGTGGATGCACACTCACTATCCAGAGATTTTGACTAGCTCCCATCTCGCCTCGCAAGGCCGAGCTACCACTCCCCATTGAGCTGGGTATCCCAACTCCCACAAGTTAAGTCAGTCAAGTAGATATTCTTGCAGAGTAACGTTACGCAAACAGAAGAAGATCCAACCTCCATCACCTCCCTTCATTATATAGAGTTTCGTGGTTCCTTAGTTTCGAAAAATTATCTTTTAATTAAGTTTTTATAATTAATTTCCTAAAAATTCCTCCCCATACAAGTGTCACCCATCCACTTCCTTCCTCCATAAATTAAATTCTTTAATTAATTAATTATCTTTATTTCCCTCAGCCACCTAGAGTTACTCCTATAATCACTCCTAGGTGTCCCCAAATTCTCTTACAGGTTTTAATAACTTTCCCTTTTATTAAATTGCTAGTTCAGTTTAAATTAGAAATCTCTTAAATGGTAGATGCTTTACTAAGTTTGACCTTCCGCTTTTTCCCTCAAGTTCCCCTTTTTTCCTTTTTATGTTTACCTCTTTTCCTAGTTTCCTATTTTTTTAGATTTTCCCTCTTTCCCCTTTTTAATTAGAACTCAAAAAGGCAGGTGTGTAAATTAACCCTTTTTCCCTTTTCTCATTTAATTAGTATTTTAAAATGATCAAAATAATAAAACCCTTAATTCCCCTTTTTCTTTTATATTTTATTCCAACAATTTTTTTTTTAATGAATAAATTAAATTTCTTATCCCCTTCGTGTTACAAGAGTTAACGAAGGTCATAATTATTATTTATGTTGCTTTTATTTTTATTATTATTATTGTTGTTTTTTTTATTATTTTTTTTTATGGAGAGATAAAATTTTACCACTAGCATAGCTTAGACATAATCCTTAAATTTTCGTACAGGGCGACATTTAATTAGGGAATTTGTTTTAAAAATTTATTAACACGTTATTCATCATAAAGCCACCTAGGTTCATTCCTATATCATCAACAACTTGACGTGCCCTTCAGGATGCACAAGGTGCTCCAAGGGTGCCACTTGCCTTAATCTGTTTCCATTGTGTGACGTACCCTTCGGGACGCACTAAGTGCTCCAAGGGTGCCACTTGCATCTTGACTGACTTGGTAGACATCAAAAACCCCTGGAGTCAATACTCTGCCAAGTGAACTTGTGGGAGACTAAGGGCCTTTAAGGAATAAGGCCCCCACCTTATTGCGAACCCCTTAGAATCATCATGAGCGACTGTCGCAGTTTTCCCTCATGGCATCGTGGGTCCTCTCGAACTAGGTAAATGTTAACCTACAGTTCGAGCCATGGTGGGAGTGCTAGTAGGTTGTGGTAGGGATATTGTCCACACCTCTCCCTCAACATCTCTGGTAGTCGTGTGTGACCCCTTTACTCCACATGTGAGTATGGTCGAGAAGCTATCGTCAGCCTGTATCATCAACAAATCATGTCAGAACATATCCATATCATATCATCTAATCATATGCACTAATATCATAGTAAAACAATCAAACCCCAATGGTACACTCCCTAACTTGATTTGGAGTCCAAGGGGTTTCATCAATGCCTCTACATCCTTGAGGTCCAAAATCCTGCACACTCAGTAAACCGATTCAATAGAACCTGTCTATGTCAGTGCAGTAAAACAACATGTCATCAACCCATAATGCCTCATAATCAAAATCAAAAGTTTTAATAGCATAATAATCCGGATCACTTGCGAGCAAGTGTCCTCAAAGAATAAGTTCGCTCAGTGTGCCAGAGAGGGATGTTACATACACCCCCTCTTGGTCTAAACTTCATCTCGAAGTTTCACAGTATAAATGTTGAAATAAAGTGTATCATAGTATCATATGCCTATCTATCAAACAAAAATGGAAACTGTTGGCGCATATCATATGCGTCCTCCCAGGTCGCTGAGTGCAGAATATAATTGTCCCACTATACCTTTACCTTCTCTATCATTCAACGTCATAGCTGTCGAATGTAATGATGCAAGATGTGGATCGGATCAGCCGTGAGAGGCCCCTTGTCTGTCACCTGCAAGGAACTCATGTCAATAACATGTGTAGTATCACTAAAATAATGTCTCAAAACAGATACATGAAAAACATCGTGCATGTGCCTCAAAGAATCAGGAAAGGCTAGTTGATAGGCCATGGGCCCCTTTCTCTCCACAATATCGAAAGGTCCCATGAACCAAGGAGAGAGTTTACCTCCCTTCCCAAACTTGATCAAACATTTATGTAGTTTAACCCACAAGAAGACTCGATCGCTGACATCATAACTATGGTCGACATGGTGTGCATCGACATAACTCTTATGTCGATTCTATGCTTCTTTAATCCTTTGTCTTATTCTTTGCATTTTCTCTTCCATTTCCTGGATCGCTTCTGGTCCCACTAGGACCCTATCCTCAAGCTGATCCCAACTCAAAGGTGTATGACATAGTCACCCGTAAAGAAACTCGAAAGGCGCCATCTTAATGGTGCTCTGGTAACTGTTGTTGTAAGCAAACTCCACTAGTGGAACGAATTCTTCCCAATGCTTTTGTTGGTCCATCACGTACATGCACAACATGTCCTCCAAGTTTTGGTTTAGTCAATCGGTTTGCCCGTCAATATCCGGGTGATACGTAGTACTAAAGTTAAGTTGGGTTCCCAAGGCCTCTTGGAAACTCATCCAAAATCGTCCAGTAAACATCGATCCTCAATCGGATGTAATCCTCTTAGGCACAGCATGCAGCCTCACAATCTCACTGATGAAAAATCTAGCTATGTTAGGTGCCTGATACATCGTACGCACATGAATAAAGTGAGCACTCTTCATCAAAGTGTCTACTACTACGAAAATTGAGTCATGTCTCCTTGTCGTCAGTGCCAATCCAACAATAAAATCCATCGAAATAACCTCCAATTTTGATTCCGGAATAGTGTGTGGTTGTAGTAATCCGGCTGGGTGTCTATGTTCAGCCTTTACCTGTTGACATTCTAGACATCTAGCCACATAGTTGACTATGTCGGCCTTCATTCCCTTCCAGACAAATAAGGGTTTAAGGTCTTCCCTCATCTTCGTGACTCTCGGGTGAGCCATGTAAACTTCTCTATGAGCCTCGATCAGGATCAACATATTCAACTTGTCATTCGGCGGTACATAGATCCAATTTTTAAACCTCAATAATCCATCGCTATCAAACAAAAATACATCAAATCGTGGTACTTGTTAGCGATCAAATAATTCATTCTGAAATTTGTTTTGATATCATATCATAAGATGATAATAAGGTAAAGATTTATTTATAAATATTTAAGTTTTAAAGTATATAAGATTGGATTTAAATCTTATTACCCAATGAAAAAATGATGTGGCATCTCAAAATATACCAAGAAGAAAATTTTATCTTTCACCAGCTAAAAGACTTTTTCACAGTGTAGTAAGCCGGTGAAAGTCTCCCTTTTCACCAGCTAAATGATTTTTTTCACAGTGTAGTAAGATGGTGAAAGTGCTAAACATGGATTTCCCTTCAATGACTCCAAAATCAAAAAGGGAATAAACACCAAATATGAGATCAGAGAAAACAGGAATCGTTACAAGGCTGGTGCTCTGAAAGAAGGAAGATATGGAGCAAATTAAAGAAGACAATAAAAGAATTTGGTTTGAATTCTAAAAGAATAGATGGCAACCATGGAGGCAGAGTATACCCATTTTGAAGATTTCCTTTTTTGGCCAAGACAAAACTTTCACCAGTGAAGAAGGCGGAATTATAACCAGTTAGTTGATGAAAAGCAAAGCTTTCACCAGCTAATTAGCAAATATTAAGGCAAAATAGTTGGTCAAACCTGTTACATGGCAACAAGGTCATATTTTTGCTCATATCTGGATTTTTCTCAACAAAATCCTTCAAGGTTGGTCTCTAAAGATGCATGATAATTAAATACATCAGATTTAAGGTTTTATCTTGAAGCATTATGTGTTTAAGAAGGTGGAAAGGTAAAATTGGTGAAACCTGTTACATGGCAGCAAGGTTGTATTTTTTCCCAGATATGACTTTTTCTCAACCAAATCTTTCAAGGTTGGTTTCTAAAGATGCCTAATAATTAAATACATCAGATTTAAGGTTTTATCTTGATGTATTATGTGTTTAAGAAGGTGTAAAAGTAAAATTGGTGACCTAGTTTATGGGCAAAGAACTGTTTTTTTTTTGCCAAAGGTGGCAAACTCAAATTTCCTATGAAGATGCATTAGCCTTGGAAGGTTTTCTACATATGTCAAAGAGTTTGGAGGACATTAAGACTATCAAGATAGATTTTTACCCCTTAAATAGGATCTTTTGCTATTTTGTTTTGAATTTTCCTTTTTTAATATTCTAGATCCATTTTTATAGGATCTCATCCTACACTTGTTGTATCTATTTTGATTTGACTATTTTTAGCATTTATCTGATCCATCTTTTAAGGATATAGATTTCATCTTGTAAGGGTATAAAGCCAAAGAGATTTGGAGCACTAGGGGGTTAAATTTTAGATACATTTGGCTACTGTACTAGACTCTTATATTGATAATAGAATCATAGTCTTCTTTTGTTTTCAATGTCAGATTTGTTCATGTACTTCATTATTCTATACTTTACTTTAGTTTAGCTCAGTTTCTAAGAACTGTTATCTTCTTATTAAGCTCATGAACTTGAATTAAAGGACTTCTTGCTATCTTGTATGACCCTAGACATTGTTGTATTTGGTTATCTAGACTAGTATTCTTCATCCCCTACTCCAACTTTGTTGTATGATTATTGATTTCTAAAAGCATTGTCTTATTCGAACGCATGATAAGTGGTCCATTTCATTAGCTATTGAGTTATCCCATTGTTCCAAGCATACCAAATTTACCATATTCTTGAGTTACCAAGCATATTTTCCCTACAACCCCAAAGATTTTCTTGGAGTGATAACAAATTGGTGCCGTTGTCGAGGAGACGACATCGAAGATCAACTTCCTTGGGAGACGACAAGATCCAGCTTTGATGATAGACAAAGACTGGGTACATTTTTGGTTGTAATCATCCATTTGGCGACTCCATGAAGGACAGATTCAGTGGCGACTCCATGATATTCAAATGTTAGAAGCCTTTGCTTCTCTTTTGGCTCAGAGGTTTGCACCTCTTGACATCTCTTCAGTTCCTGGTTTCCCACATCCAGTACCTAATATGTTGGAATGGAGAGATTTTCTGACTATCTTCAAAGAGAGGAAAGAAGACAATCCTGCAGAACACCTCCTCAAGTTTCATGAGTGCATGGATCTATTAGATCTACAGCATGAATATGTTCATGTTTTCATTGTATGGTGATGCACGTTAGTGGTATTTTTATTTACCTCCTTCCAGTATTTCATCATTGAAGGATTTTCACAACACATTCATTGAGCACCACAAAAGGTATTTTTCAGATGATTTTGCATTTGATAATTGTTGTGATGAATATGAATTACATTGTAAGCTTGAAGATGTAAATATAGAAAGATCTCCCCCTCATAATATGCCACAACCCATAAATGATCTTCAAGATGTTGTGTTTTCCCATCAACATGAACTACAAATGGATAATAAGGAAACTGAACACTCTCTTACCATCCTTAAGTCTGATTGTTATGAATTGGAAGAGATAGTTTCTTTAGCTACACAGAGAGATGATCTTAAATGTATACATGATTTGGTTAATGATATCTTCGAAGAGTATGTTGCAACATGGGACATCTATCATTGTAACCAAAATATTGGTGATCTTCGGATGGATAACCATGGCATTGATTCTTTTGCATTGTATCAAATGCATCCACTGACTTACTTTTTCATGAAGATGAGATTGTCCCCTTTGAAAACCCCTAAGGTGATTATCATACTGATACATTAGTGGGTGACAGTCTTAGATCTGCAACGGATTCTAAGGGTAGCCCTCTTATTTTGTATTTGCAGTTCAAGAGAAATGGTAGTGACTATGAAGAACAAGATTTTCAGAAAACATCTAATCTTCAAGAAAGACAACAAGAGGATTGTATTTCTCCTTATGTATATTACATGTCAATGTTAGATGAGAAGGATAAATATAATGAGGTAAACGATGATATTTTTTCAAATCTATTTTAAGATCCTATTATTGATGACTCTATTCTTGAATATTCATCTTTATCATTAGAAATTGTTCTTGATGTTCCCATATTTTATAAATATGGTGATGAGGAAGAAGAGTCTAAGTCTTGGGAAGGATTGTTGACTACTAAAATTTCATCTAGTCCTACTTTTCAACAAAGAGATGATTAGATATGTTGTCATAAAGATCAGATTGCCTCCTTTGAAAACTCTGAATATGTTTAACAGACTGACATATCAGTAGAAGATAGTTTCAAACTTGAAATAGATAGTAAGGACAACTTTCAGTTTTTTGATTGCAGCACACACGAAGAAGAGGATGATGAGGGAATCTTAGAGTTTCTAGATTTGCAAAGACTGTCTAATCCTTAGCTAGAACATCAGGAAAATTGCAGCATATATGAAAAGGAAAATGACGAGCAGAAAGGTTCAGGTCAGAAATTGAGTTTGTATTTTTCTCCAACAGAGATCAAGCAGTCTACATTCAGCATTGAGTTTTGTGAAGGAAAAGAAGAGCAACATTATAGTAAGTCATATCAACAACTCAAAGAGGTATTTCACTATGACTTTAATGACCCTTTTGCCAACTATTTGGAATCTATGAACAATATATGTGCAAAATTGTTTTTATCACTTGGAAATTGGCCTGATCGTCTCTTCAAATCTCTTTGTTGTTGGCTATCCATTTTATTATTTTTCGGGTCAAGATCAAGGAGTTTAGTAGTAAATCAGTTTCTGATGTGGCTGCATTGGAAATTTGATTTTATTTGATAAATCTTCCTTTACTGAATAGTGTAGAAGTAGGCAGACAAATAAGCTCGCAATACGAGCAACTAGATCTTTTTCAGTTATTGAGTTCATCAATAAGCAAGGCAGACTATAGGGCAGGCTACATGCAGGCTACAGGCAAGCTACATGCAGGTTACAGGTTTGCAGAGGAACAGTTGCACAGGCCAGATGACTCCATAACCCAATGGTAAAGGTGACTAGAACTACTAGGTTCTTGGAAACCTTGTAGGGAGGTCTCCATCCCAGTTGGAGCCAATTGTTAGCGATAAAAAATGCACTGGTATTTTGATGAGTATTTTCATCACTCTTCACTTTCCTCCTCATATCATTTTATCGTTTTCTTCAGTCACTTTGCTAGTATCTTAACCTCCATAGTGTTCATCAAATTCCTGCTTGATTACTTTGGTCAAAAATCCTTTGTTTCTATGCCTAAGGTCTCGAGGGTTTATGGCTATTTATGATTTTCAATTTTAAATGCAATATTGAAGGCCCATAAGTCAAGCCACAAACCAACACATAAATTAACCCATGTGTCAAGTCCAGAATGCACCAAATCAAACTTCGAATCTAGCCACATCACTCATCAAACTCCAAGTCACACAAATCAACAATCAAGTCGAGTTTACATGTTAAAGCTCAGCACTAAGTTCCAAGTATACCATATACATTACAACTCATTAATATATTATGAGAGGGTTGGTGTTTATAAACTCTAAAAACATCCAAATATCCCGATGAAGGGAAATATTTGCTGCGAGCAAAATGAAGACAACTGGCAGGTGTGCCAAAGATTATGCATATGACATTCTCCTTTTTTTTGGATATTCAGTTACAAGTCTGCATAAAAATACCGAGTCCAGATGCCCGATTTTGCAGGCAGAGGATGTGCACGCAACAGATTTGATGATGTATAGCTGCGTTTTGGATAGTTTGACAGGTAAAAAGACAATAGACTGCATGAAAATCGAGCCACGAGGAGCTAGATGTCATACAGGTGTCAAGAAGATTTGGTTATCTGCCAAAATTATGGGAATTGATGTCACCGTAACCTTGAATGCCAAATTATTCAATTGTTGAATAAATGGACAACATTATGACTTCATTGGGTTTTGACAGGGCCGAGTTTGGCCATTTAAGATTGCAGATGCCAGTGTTACAAAATGCATCATACATTCACTAACATCCAAAATATTGTGCATGGGAAATGGCGATGTGAAAATTCCTTTAGGATATAGGTAACTAGTGAACAGGAGGCAGTTCAAGAAGCACTTGTACAAATATCAACAAGGCTACAAAACAATCTATTTCCAAAAAAACCTGTTTCAGTTGGTGGTGTTGGTATTTACCCTGAACACATGCCTCCAGTTCCTGGTCCAATGGCACCATATAGGGGAAGGCCTAAACCTAGATCACCTCCTGGAATGTATCCTCATTTGGAGGACCCATACAGGACATTGATCAAGGAGGGAGGCTACCTCACAATGTTGATCATTTAGGATTCCCTCCCAACATGCATCTTCCTGGAGGAATGTATCACAACATTAACTAGCCACCATCACCAGGTCCATGGGCAATGCAAGGAATGGGTGTTGGCAGTGTAAGGAGAATGACTGACTGTGGAAGAGGATTTCCACAAAGAGAAAGCCTAGGAAGTGGAATTCAATCAACTGTTGTAACAAATACAACTGTAGAGGTTGTTGTACCAGAATGTGTCATTGTCTTGATATATGGGGAGAATGGCAACAACTTAACTCAGATTCGACAGATTTCTGGAGAAAAAGTTATAAGTCATGACCCTAGACCTGGGGAAACTGAAGGCCTTGTTGTAATATCAAGAACACCCAAACAAACTCATGCTGCTCAAAGCCTTCTTCAAACTTTCATTATGAGTGGTCAGTCATCACCATGATTACCTTTGGCTTTTGAAGATAAAGACCAAGAAGCTTGGAGAAATTTCTGGAGGTGAAAAGAAGGGTGTTTGTATTGAACTTGATATTCTCACTGATCCTTCTATCTTGTTCTTTGGTGATCCCACGCTTGGTTTGGATTCAACAATTGCCTTGCGTATACTCGACATTGCGAAGAGTTTAAGTAAGAATGGTATGACTGTTGTGATGGCATTTCACCAATCATCACCAACCATCTAAGTTGACTGCAACATCATTAACGCAAACAATAAATTTGATTTGATCATGAAAGGTTTCCTTCTTGACCAAAACATAACTTTCACCAGTGAAAAAGGAGGAATTATAACCAGTTAGTTGATGAAAAGCAGAGCTTTCACTAGCTAACTAGCAAATCTTAAGGTGAAATAGCTGGTGAAACTTGAGACTGGACAGCGAAGGTGTATTTTTACCCAGATCGAAGTTTTTCTCAACCAAATCTCTTGAAAATGATTTCCAAAGATACATATTGAATTATAGTGTCAAATCTAAGATCCACTTTTGATGCAAATGAGTTAGAGGAGGATTTCAAGTTGATTTGACATCTATTTTGGGGGCAATAAATCAGGATTTTTTCTGAATTTGGCAAATTCGAATTTATCTTCATCAAAGAATATCAAATAGCCTTGAAAGGATTTTCTGCACATCACAAAGTTTCTTGATGATATGAAGACCATGAAATAAGGAATTGACCTCATTTTGAGGATCATTCCTTATCTTTTGTAAATCACTTTTGATTTTCTATCATTAGCATATCTGATCCATTCTTTTAGGATCTGAAAACTGTATTGTAGAACTATAAAGTTGAAGATAGTAGATGAACTAAGGGGTTCAATCTGGGAGACATTTTCTAGTTATTGTACTTGACTTCTTGTTCTGATAATAGAATCACAATCCTCTTTTGTTTTCAATACTAGATTCTTTCATATATTTCATGATTCTGCACTTTATTCCAGTTTAGTTTAGCTTTTAAGAGCTGCCATCTTCTTATTAAGCTCATAAACTTGGATTAAAGAATTTCTTACTGTCTTGTATGACCCTGCACATGGTTGTATTTGGTTATCTGGACTAGTATTCTTCATCCCCTTTTTCAACTCTGTTGTCTGATTATTGTTCTCTAAAAACACTGTCTTATTCAAATACATGATAAGTGGTTACTTTCATCATCTCTTGATTTATCCCATTGTCCTAAATATACTTAATCTACCATATTATCGAGCTACCAAGCATATTTGGTCTACAACCCCAAAGAGTTTCTTGGAGTGATAACAATTTTCCTGCAAAGCATCTCCTCAAGTTTCATGAATGCATGGATCTACTAGACCTACAACATGAAGATGTTCATATGAAGAAGTTCATGCATTCCTTGTATGGTGATGCACGCCAGTGGTATTTCTCTTTACCTCCTTCCAGTATTTCATCCTTGAAGGATTTTCACCAAGTATTTACTGAACATTGTAAAAGGTACTATTCAGATGAGTTTGCATTCAATAATTGATGTGAAGAATATGAATTGTATTCTTAGGTTGAAAATGTAAATAGAGAAGAATATATCCCTCATCATCTACATCATATCTCTAATGATCTTCATGATGATTTGATTTCACATCAACATAAAATAGAAATGGATTATAAAGGAGTTGAATGTTCTCTAGATACACATGGAAATGATGAGCTTTTTGTTGGTCAGATATCCATTGAAATAAGTAAATCTAGCCCACAATTTTCAGATTTGCAGATCAAAAGAAGTGGTAGTAACTATGAAGAACAAGATTTTCAGAAAACATCTAATCTCCAAGAAGGATGGAAAGAGGATTATATTTCTCCTTATGTACCTTACATGTCAATGTCAAATGAGAAGGATGAATATGATGAGGTAAAAGGTGATATTTTTTCAAATCTATTTCAAGATCCTATTGCTGATGACTCTATGCAAGAATCTTCATCTCTATCATTAGATATTGTTCTTGATGTTCCCATATTTGATAAATATAGTTATGAGGAAGAAGACTTTAAGTATTGTGAAGGATTGTTGACTACTAAAATTTCATCTAGTCCTACTTTTCAACAAAGAGACGATCAGAGATGTATGCACGTTGTGGTTAATAATAGCTATCAAGATCTTACTATAGTAGGGAACATATTTCATTATAACCGAGATATTAATGATCTTCAGGATGTTAACCATCATATAGATGCTTTTAACATGGTACCAAATTCATCTATTATTTTAGGTTGTCATAAAGATCAGATTGCCTCCTTTGAAAAATTGAAAAATGATGAGAAGATTTTTATATCAGCATATGACAGTTTTGAATCTACAACAGATCCTAAGGGTATCTCTCAGTTTCAAGATTTGCAGTGACTGGAAGTTTGCAACAGATATGAAGAAGAAGATGAGGAGCTAAAAAGTCCAGATCAACAGTTCATCTTATATGTTTCTCCAACAGATCTAGAGCAACCTGCATTGAACATTGAGATTAGTAAAGGAAACATTCAACATCATTTCAAATTATAACAGGATTAGCAGTCCAAAAAGGTATTGATTTGTGAATTTGATGACCTTTTTGCTGACTATTTGGAGTCTATGAGCAGCATAGATGTTAAAATATTTCTGTCAGAAGAACATTGTCTTTATCATCTGTTCAAACCTCTTTTCTACATGATATGGCTTCCATTGTTTTTCGGGCCAAGATCTAGCATGATGTCAGTAAATCAATTCATTACATGGCTTCATTGGAAGCATCACTTCACTTTATAAGAGGCAATACATTTGGTTAGTGTAGAAGTAGAAGAGAATAAGCTCACTCAATGAGCATTAGACTTTTTAGTTATTGGTTGTTGATTTCAATGAATAAGCAGAACATGCTACAGGTTTCTGAAGATCAATTGTAAAGGCTAAATGACTCCATGACCAATACTAAAGGCACAAGGTTTGCCAGGTTCTTGGAAACGTCGCAGGGAGGTCTCCATCCCAGTTGGAGCTAGATGTTAGCGATCAAATAATTCATTCTGAAATTTGTTTTGATATCATATCATAAGATGATAATAAGGTAAAGATTTATTTATAAATCCTTAAGTTTTAAAGTATATAAGATTGGCTTTAAATCTTATTACCCAATGAAAAAATGATGTGCCATCTCAAAAATATACCAAGAAGAAAATTTTAGCTTTCACCAGCTAAAAGACTTTTTCACAGTGTAGTAAGTCGGTGAAAGTCTCCCTTTTCACCAGCTAAATGACTATTTTCACAGTGTAGTAAGCTGGTGAAAGTGCTAAACATGGATTTCTCTTCAATGACTCCAAAATAAAAAAGGGAATAAACATCAAATATGAGATCAAAGACAACAGGAATGGTTACAAGGTTGGTTCTCTGAAAGAAGGAAGATATGGAGAAAATTAAAGAAGACAATAAAAGAATTTGGTTCGAATTCTAAAAGAATAGATGGCAGCCATGGAGGCAGAGTATACTCATTTTGAACATTTCCTTTTTTGACCAAGATAGAACTTTCACCAGCGCAGAAGACAAAATTATAACCCGTTAGCTGATGAAAAGCAGATCTTTCACCAGCTAATTAGCAAATCTTAAGGCGAAATAGCTGGTGAAACCTGTTACATGGCAGCAAGGTCGTATTTTTGCCCAGATTTGACTTTTTCTCAACCAAATATTTCAAGGATGGTATCTAAAGATGAAAAATAATTAAATACATCAGATTTAAGGTTTTATCTTGATGTATTATGTGTTTAATAATGTGGAAAGGTAAAATTGGTGAAACCTGTTATATGGCAGCAAGGTCGTATTTTTGCCTAGATCTGACTTTTTCTCAACCAAATATTTCAAGGTTGGTTTCTAAAGATGCATAATGATTAAATACATCAGATTTAATGTTTTATATTGATGTACTATGTGTTTAATAAGGTGTAAAGGTAAAATTGGTGACCTAGTTTATGAACAAAAAACTATTTTTTTTGCCAAAGGTGGCAAATTCGAATTTCCTATGAAGATGCATCAGCCTTGTAAGGTTTTCTACATATGTCAAAGAGTTTGGAGGACATGAAGACTATAAAGATAGATATTTACCCCTTAAATAGGATCTTTTCCTATTTTGTTTTGACTTTTCCTTTTTTAGTATTCTAGATCCATTTTTATAAGATCTCATCCTAGACTTGTTGTATCTATTTTGATTTACAATTTTTAGAATCTGATCCATCTTTTAAGGATATAGATTTCATCTTGTAAGGATATAAATCCAAAGACATTTGGAGCACTAGGGGGTTAGATTTTGGATACATTTGGCTACTGTACTAGACTCTTATAATGATAATAGAATCACAGTCTCCTTTTGTTTTCAATGTTAGATTTGTTCACGTACTTCATTATTCTATACTTTAGTTCAGTTTAGCTCAGCTTCTAAGAACTGTTATCTTCTTATTAAGCTCGTGAAATTGAATTAAATGACTTCTTGCTATCTTTTATGACACTGCACATTGTTGTATTTGGTTATCTAGACTAGTATTCTTCATCCCTTGTTCCAACTTTGTTGTCTGATTATTGATTTCTAAAAGCATTGTTTTATTCGAATGCATGATAAGTGGTCCATTTCATTAGCTATTGCGTTATCCCATTGTTCCAAGCATACCAAATTTACCATATTCTTGAGTTACCAAATATCTTTGGCCTACAACCCCAAAGAGTTTCTTGGAGTGATAACAGTACCATCATTGTGTTTTGTCCGATAGAACCCTCGACCTCTTTGTACCAATCATCATCACGCTGTAAAGTTAGAATATTTTCATGCAGATTTGTCTGAAAAGGTAGCCCCGAAAATATGCGTGGTCTCCGACTCAATGCATCCGCCACTCGGTTCACTATTCCTTTTATGTAAGTAATCTCAAAGTCGTACTCGCTAAGAAATTCCAACCAACGTCGTTGTCACGCATTCAGGTCACTTTGCGTAAAGATGTGTTGTAGTCCACAATGGTCAGTCTTTAGTTCAAATTTTCATCCAACAAGGTAATGTCTCCAAACCTTCAAGGCATAAACGATGGATAACAACTCCAAATCGTGTGTCACGTAGTTCTCCTCATGCATTCTCAGTTTCCTCGAAATGTAAGCAATCACTCATCCATCTTGCATCAAGACCCCTCCTAAGCCTTCCTTGGATGCGTCAGTGCATACCAAGAAGTCTGCATCCATGTAAGAGACCTTTAGTATCGATGTTGTTGTCAACAATTCCTTGAGCCTACGAAATGTTTATGCGCATTTCTCGGTCCAAACAAACTTCTTGTTCTTCTTCTGCAACAGTGTAATCGGATTTGCTATCTTTGAAAATCCCTCGACAAACCATCGATAATAACCTACTAAACCCATGAAGCTATGTACTTCCAGAAAATTCATTGGTGAAAACCATTCCATAATAGCCTCGACGTTTGCTAGATCCACGACGATGCCTTCACCGGAGATGACATGCCCTAGGTAGTGAATCTTCGATTTATAAAAAGAGCATTTGGAAAAATTCCCATACAATTTGTGCTCTCGCAGACACTATAGTACCAAGAAGAAGTTATCATGATGCTCCTTCGTCGTCTAAGAGTAAATCAAAATATCGGCAATGAATACTTGGATGAACTTGTCCAAGTACTCGCGGAACACCCCATTCATAAAAATCATAAATACCCCTAGGGGATTTGTCAGTCCAAACGGTAAAAAAATAAACTCGTAATGTCCAAACCTCGTCTTAAAGATAGTCTTAGGGACGTCATATTCCTTAATCCGTAACTGGTGATACCCTGATCACAAATCGATCTTTGAGAACACCGTCGCACCCTTCATTTGATTGAACAAATCATCAATCCTTGGCAACGGATATTGATTCTTAATCGTGGCCTTGTTCAATTGACGGTATTCAATGCAGATCCTCCACGACCCATCCTTCTTTCATATGAAAATAAAAGGTGCACCCCATGGTGACACACTTGGTCGTATCAGTCCCAGCTCTAGAAATTCTTTTAGTCGCATTCTTAACTCTTCTAACTCTGAGGTCAACATCTAACAAGACGTTCTTGCTATTAGTTCAGTCCATGGTTTTAGGTCTATGGTAAACTCCAATTCCTTGTCTGGCATCATCCTAGGTAACTCTCCTGAAAATATGTCCACAAACTCTCTCACCACCGGAAGGTGTTCTAAACCTTTAGTTAATCCCTTCTTGTTTAACGCAAGGATCACATAAATATTGCACCCCTTGCACATGATCTTTTATAGTTGTAAGGAAGAGATGAACCTCAGGGAAACTCCCTTTTTCCATCCTATAATCACACGTCTCTATCCCTCATCATCGACCAAGCTCAATCATTTCGTCTTATAGTTGAGTATCGCCTCATGAGATTCCAACTAGTCCATACCAATTACGACATCATAAGATCCTAAGATCGTGATGTACAGGTTGACCCTTGTGATAAACTCTCCCAGGTTAAGGATACATCTCGTAACCTTTCCTCCAACCTTTTGTTTAGCTCCTGAAGCCATCTCTACGAAGATAAACTCATCCTGTTCGACTGCCTTTACCTTAATCCTTTTTAGCGCTGCACCAGAAATGAAACTCTCGGTAGCACAGGGATCTATCAAAATACTAAGGGTTTGGTCAGTGATGGTACCTATCGTCTCGAGCACAGTCAATTGATGCTCTTTCTTGCAGTTATTCACCACTGCATGAATCCGATGAGCCTTGCCCATATATCCCATGGTACTGGGTCCAGTTGATCCAGACGCTCTAGTCCTCTCCACTGAGCACTCGCGCTAGTAGTGTGGCTCCCCACACGTCCAACACCCTTTCTTCGGCCTAGTAGTCCTGGTACCCCAAGTAGAATATGACAGCCCACCGGCCTGGAATCCTGGACTGTTCTGTTGAACAGGCCTAAACTGTTGTTGCTGCAGTCGACGTTGTTGTTAATGTTGTGGTCCCCGATAAGGTGTCCGTTGTTGAGGCATCGGTCACTGAGGTGTAGTGAAAGTGGATCCCCTCTGGAAGACATGATATCCTGGCGTATGTCTGTTTGGTTTCTGATGCTACTGTGCTCTAGATGACACCTGCGCTGTTGGTCTCGCTGGAATCCTAGTTTGACCCCCACTGATAATCTCCTCCTCTGCTATGAGGGCCTTCTGGACGACATCATGCAAGGTTTGAGGCATCAAAATTCTAACCTTTGCATGTATGCTATCGTTAAGGATGGAAACAAACCTGTTGACATTAAGTTTCTTAGTGTTAAGGTGCTGAGCATACTGGAGTAATTCTATATAACGAGCCTCGTACTCGAGCACCGTACGACCACCCTGTCGTACGGCGTTGAAATTGTTGAGCTGACGCTTAATGAATTCCTCTGAAAGGTATCTATCTCAGAATTATTCCTCGAACAGTTCCCATGACACGTCTTCGACGACCATGTTCAACTACGGTAGGAGCGTCTTCCACCATAGAAGAGCGCTCCCCTTAAATTGAAAGACTGCCATGCAGACCTTCATGTTGGAGGTATAATCGCGAAGTGCAAAGCACATCACCATGTTCTCCAACCATGCCTCGGCGGTTGTGTCGTCCAGGGCACCAAAGAACTCGAGAAATTTGACCTTCTCGAGTTCAAGGTGAATGCTACCAGTACCGACCAGAGCGCGCGGTGGAACCTCAGCGGGTGTCAGCGCCCTGGCCTCATATCTATCCAAATGGTTGATCTTTGCCTCAGACATGTGCTGAAAAGATCTCATCATTCTAACCACATCACCAACTACTATTTTCCCCTGTCTGACAACCTGCTTGTCTCCCTGTGGGTTAAATCCCTCAGGCGTGGATGCTACTGGAGGCATCACGCCTCCTCCCCTAGCACCCCGTCATCTGCCTCCGCAGTGTCCTCCAACCATGATTACCTGCACAAATACATTTCAACTCAATTAGTAACATTATAATCAAATCATATCAATGAAATCCATAATGATCCCAAGTTGCAGGTTGAACCCGCTCTGATACCACATGTAAAATCCCCATCTGGTATGACTCCTATGATGTACAATCGGTAAAATCACCCTTAAATATTTTAATTTTTTTTTATGTGTGTAGGAAGGTAATAATGACATTATACTCAACATTGCAACATGACGACGACACAACGCATGCAACTCAAACAACAACAACATAACGTCCTAACAAAAAATAATATCAAGCACCTGGAAGGAATGTACGACATTCAATCGATGAAAAATAAGAATGAGTACCCATTCGTCCTACCCTGCAATGGTTAGGACCTCCAGGGCACATAAGCAATTCTCAAGCCCATGCTCCCATCGATTTTGACCATTTAAGGTCTCAGGGCTGGCGAGCGTTCTGAGGAAAAAGGAGGTGTCTACATCCCACCCGACACAAGCAAACCAAGCCTACTAAGCTAAGGACAATCATCTTAACGACCCAAATTAATTACACAAGTAACTAGAACCCTTACAGTGAGCAAACCAAGCATATTAAATGTTTACGAAACCAAGTACAAACATTAATTAAAATGAACAACAACATTAATCAAGGTTAAAAGGTAGTTATCTATGACTTAAATTTGCATTAATTAGAGATCAATTAACCAGTCTAAATTCCATCAGTCAACAAGTTACCCACCGAACTTAACAGGAATTAAGACTCAAATTTAGCGAGTTTGGGTTACCAATTAGGAGATATCTATAAATCCAACTAACCATAAACTTGAATAACAACATTAACATTCTTAAAGTGGAATGCTACCTATAACACTTATGGACAATTAAACCTCAACATTAGTCTAGATATAATGACTGAACTAACCACACTAGTTGTTTATTATCATTGAGGAGGAAACTACCAGCTAATAACATTGTTGTAGCAAATCAACAAGGTAATTACATATCTGTTACATAACAATTTATTACAGCAGTTAACAAGGCATTTAACATAATGATTAACATAATCAATTAATTGAACAATAACATGGTAGTTTGCATGACTATTTTCATAACAAGTATTATAGCACTAACAAGGCGATTATCATGTTAATTAACATAGCAATTAATATAACAGTATCAGGGCAATTTTTATGATGGTTAAAATAACGATTAATAGCGCAAAAACAAGGCAATTTACATAATTGTTTAACCATTTAACTTGTTGCGGCATTTAATCAATAAGTAGGAATCTGTTGACCATTCACAGTGTTGTAGCAATTGTTCTGGCATTTCGTAAGGCAATTAATATAGCATTTAACATTGCAATCAACAAGCCAATTAACTGTAGCAATGGTTCTGGTAAATTCGTGGTCTTTCTAGCAAGCTCAGTCAACATTCTAAAGGAAAAAATCATGGGTAATTACAACAAGCTCTGGAAACATTCTAAAGGAAAAATCGTGGGTAATTACAACAACCTCCCGCAACATTCTAAAGGAAAAATTGTGGGTATTTAAACAACAATCAAAGTCAACTTTTAAAGGCAATAATCATGGGCATTAAACAATGGTTTCATACAGGTTTTGAATGGAAAAACGTGAACATTTAAACAACGATCTCAGACATGTTTTGAATGGTAAAATCGTGAGCATTAAACAACGTTCTCAGACATGTTTTGAATGGTAAAATCATGAGCATTAAACAATGGTCTTAGACATGTTTTGAATGGAAAAACGTGAGCATTTAAACAATGATCTCTGACATGTTTTGAATGGAAATTCGTGAGCATTTAACCACAATTTCAGCCACGTTTTGAATGGAAAAAAATGTGGATAATTAATCAGCTATCACCGTCTCATTTTAAAAGGGAAAAACATGTACAGGGACACACCATAAGGGGATTTTGTTTTTCTTTTCTATCATTGTATAATAAACAAATCACTATGACAACACCCGATAAGGGAATTACGTTTTTCCTATCATTCATAATAACCAATTACTGTAGTAACCAAGGGGAAAAACGCAAAGAAGAAAAACACAGAAACGATTTTCCATTCCAGGATACAAATAAAAATTGCAGGCAGAGAATCAAATCATTTTTCCATTGCCAAAATACCCATACAACGTAGATAGGAATAACAAATAAAAAAAAACGTTTTTCCATTGCCAGAATTCCAAACAACGCAGACAAGAAAAACACAAAAAACGTTTTTCCATTCCAGGATACAAATAAAAATTGTAGACAAAGAATCGAATCGTTTTTCCCTTTCCAGAATACCCATACAACACAGACAAGAATAACAAATAAAAAAAAAAAAAATGTTTNAATACCAAACAACGCGAACAAGAAAAAAAAAAAAAACGTTTTTCCATTTCAGGATACAAATAAAAATTACAGACAAAGAATCAAATCGTTTTTCCATTGCCAGAATACCCATACAACGTAGACAGGAATAACAAATAAAAAAAAATGTTTTTCCATTGCCAGAATACCAAACAACGCAGAAAAGAGTAAGAGAATGCAAGGATCCAAAGGGAAAGGTCATGGAATGATTAATGAGGGTTCTATCAGTCAAGGAAAGAAAAAACCTACCAGGACACCATATAATCCACACATAGAGGTCGTTTCCAGATGGCGGAATCCATAATCAGCCAAGGACAAACATCAAGGGTAGTTGGCTGACAGGTTCGTCCTTCGCTCATCATCCTCGCACAGAAAAGAAGGGCGTTGATATCCATAGGTCTTTTAATGCTAAGGAGACGACCATAGATCAGGCTCCTAGTCGACTGTTCAGGCAATGATTGGTGAGCTAGGGATGAAGGCTAAACAACCACGAAGGTCACAATCAACACAACAAGGTGGTCAAAACATGTGGGAAAATGAAGGCCATGGGAGTCAACAACCATCAAGCTGGGCAAAGGAAACTTTCAGTCACCAATTTAAAAAAAAACATCATTTTACTTTTCCATTAAATAAGTAGATCCAAGCATAAGTTCTAATACATTCTACCATACAAAAATGAAGAGACCATACTGTTGCATGATCGCCTGTTATGAATGACATCCCACGCGCTTTGTGTGACTCCCGCTCTTCGACCGTCGATACTTCACCGGTACCTCCCAACCAATGCTAGGGGTACTCTTCTTCCCCCTTAGCCACACTCTCACTATCCAGAAATTTCGACTAGCTCCCAGCTTCTCTCGCAAGGCCGAGCTACCACTCCTCACCAAGATGGGTATCCCAACTCCCACAAGTTAAGTCATTCAAGTAGATATTTCTGTAGTGTAATGTTACGCAAATAGAGGAAGATCCAACCTCCATCACCTCCCTTCATTATATAGAGTTTTGTGGTTCCTTACTTTCCAAAAAATCTCGTTTAGTTAAGTTTTTATAATTAATTTCCTAAAAATTCCTCACCGTACAAGTGTCACCCATCTACTTCATTCCTCCATAAATTAACATCTTTAATTAATTAATTATCTTTATTTCCCTCACCCACCTAGAGTTACTCCTAGAATCACTCCTAGGTGTCCCCAAATTCTCTTACAGGTTTTAATAACTTTCCCTTTTATTAAATTTCTAGTTCAATTTAAATTAGAAATCACTTAAATGGTAGATGCTTTACTAAGTTTGACCTTCCGTTTTTTCCCTTAAGTTTCCCTTTTTACCTTTTTATGTTTACCTCTTTTCCTAGTTTCCTAATTTTTTAGATTTTCCCTCTTTCCCCTTTTTAATTAGAACTCAAAAAGGTAGGTGTGGAAATTGACCCTTTTTCCATTTTCTCATTTAATTAGTATTTTAAAATTATAAAAATAATAAAACCATTAATTCCCATTTTTCTTTTAAATTTTATTCCAACAGATTTTTATTTATTTTTAATGAAAAAATTAAATTTCTTATTCCCTTCGTGTTACAAGATTTAACGAAGGTCATAATTATTATTTATGTGGTTTTTATTTTATTTATTATTATTGTTATTTATTTTATTTTTTATTTTTATAGAGAGATAAAATTTTACCACTAGCATAGTTTAGACTTAAACCTTAAATTTTCGTACAGAGAGACATTTAATTAGTGAATTTGTTATAAAAATTTCTTAACATGTTATTCGTCCTAAGGCCATCTAGGTTCATTCCTCTATCATCAACAACACGACGTGCCCTTCAAGATGCACTAGGTGCTCCAAGGGTGTCACTCACCTTAACTTGTTTCCCTTGCGAGACATGCCCTTCGGGACACACTACGTGCTCCAAGGGTGCCACTTGCCTCTTGACTGACTTGGTAGAGATCAAAAACCCCTGGAGTCAATACTCTGCCAGGTGAACTTGTGGAACACTAAGGGCCTCTAAGGAATAAGGCCCCCACCTTATTGCACGCCCCTTAGAATCATCGTGAGCGACTGTCGCAGTCTTTCCTCATGGCATCGTGGGTCCTCTCAAACTAGGTAAACGTTAACCTACAGTTCGAGCCATGGTGGGAGTGCTAGTAGGCTGTGGCAGGGCTGTTGTCCACACATCTCCCTCAACTTCTCTGGTATTCATGCGTGACCCATTTACTCCACATGTTAGTTTGGTCGACAAGCTATCGTGAGCCTGCATCATCAACAAGTCATGTCAGAACATATCCATATCATATCATCTAATCATATGCACTAATATCACAGTAAAACAATCAAACCCCAATGGTACACTTCCTGACTCGATCCAGAGTCCAAGGGGTTCCATCGATGCCTCTGCATCCTTAAGGTCCAAAATCGTGCACACTCAGTAAACCGAGTCAATAACACCTGTCTATGTCAATTCAGTAAAACAACATGTCATCAACCCATAACGCCTCATAATCAAAATCAAAAGTTTTAATAGCATAATAATCCGGATCACTTGTGAGCAAGTGTCCTCAAAGAATAAGTTCGCTCAGTGCGACTGAGAGGAATGTTACATAAAATCTTTATTTTTGTCCTTTTGTTTCATGGTCTCATTCATTTTCTTCATGTACAGTTTCTTAGTTCTCAGGGATAAATGATAATCATTTTGCAATTATCTTCCTTTTAATAGAAAAATACAATACATCCACAAACTACATGATATTTTCCTAGCCACCTCAGACAAAACCATGTTTAATAGAGATACTACAAAAATATTCAAAATATTGTTCTACACATCTACCCTTGTTCTTCAGTTTCTATAATTTTCTCTTTATTTTCAAAGTATAATCAAAATCTACAAACTTTTCTCTCAAATTTGTGATCATCTTTTCCCCATTCTGGATTGTCTTTTCCTCTTCTTTTGTTGTCACTCTTTAGCTATTGCCACCCATCATACACGTAGCTCCTCAATCTTCCACAAGTAATTTTCACTCTCTTTAGGTCTTTAAACTCATTGAAGTCAAAATATTTATGCATTCCTTCTAACCATTCCATCAATGGTTTTTCTTGAAAATAAGAAAAAATACCATAACCATTCCTAGGGACTTAAGTCTCCATTACATATAGATAGTTTATGAATGAGTCTTTGAAATTTACAAACATCCCCAAAATCAAATCAAAAGAGAGTCAAACACCTTTTATGTTCACAAACTTCATATTTATGGTTGTGTTATTTTACATTGGGCCAGAGTACTATACTCAAATTTGTTTTCCAAATATAGTGTTTTATATTCCAATGGTTAACAAAAATTCAGTATAGAGAAGAAATATTTTACAACATTGCAACTTCTTGTAAAATCACAAAAGTTGAGTAAACTTAAGAAAATGTGTGGGATAGTTCTAGTGATATGATTTCAACAAAGAAAAAGTAACAGAATGTATAGGATAAATATAAATAATTTTTCCTTTATTAGACTCTCCTAGTTGAAAATATTTTAGCATCCTACTCAAAAGATTTTTTATGAAACAACAACTATCAAGTTCCCTATATTTTCTTCTTCTTCTTTCTTTTTTCCTTACTCTTCCACATTCATCATTTTGTAGTCTCCATTCATTGTCCTTTTTCTTCCTTTCTATCATCTCTTCTACCATTTATTGTATTTCTACAATTTGTTCTATCTACAACAAATTTTATTCAAAATAGCTCACCCATTCAAATTGATATCATTGAATGGTTCCTATTGCTTCTTTATCCTCCCACGTTTATCTGTTACCACTATGTTAATTAGTGGTATAAAACTAGACCAAAACCACCAAAACCACCAAAACCTACTAGTCTAACAAGCTATCTATATGACATTCTAAGGCCCCATCTATGGACCACTAAAATTCAAATTTAGAGAAAAAAAGATATCAATTATATATAGTTGTGGCTATCGTCCATGAAAATCAAATTAATAATAATAATAATAATAATAATAATAATAAATGAAAGTGAAAGAAACAACCTAACTTGAGTAATTAATGGTAATATAAAAACAATAAAACAATAAAAGTCAAAGAAAAAATCCTAACCCTAGTAATTTATTTTAATATTAAATTATTAAATTAAAATATAACATTCCCCTTTATCTTTCATTTTCTATCATTTTACTTAAATTTTTAACATTTTCTTTAGGAGAATGTAGAGTGTTAGATCTCATTCAAAATTCAACACATTTAATAATTTTTAGGATTGCAACATTTCTACTAGATTCTATCATGTATGATGGTATAGAAATATAATTTAATCAAGAGAACCAAACACTCTATGCATCTTGATGTTGGTGACATTTATGGTTTAACTACTTTGCCATGGCCCTAGTAAAAATGTACCCTTCAATCAATCAAAATCACTGATTAGACATGTTAAGTTTTTTATATCTTATTTTAATGCTTAGAGGGTGATACTCCTGATGAGGATCCCAATATACAAAATTATTTTGAGGATATGTAGTTATTTTTTGTAGAAATAATAATTTTTTTGGACTCTAGAGGCCATTTAGACACTTATTTTTTTTTATTTTTTTTTCTGTATTTTGGTTCAGAGATATATTACACTCGATGTTATTTTGGTTATATGAACATTTAATATATACAAGAGAAAAATAGATTTTTTTTGTATAATGGTTTGGATTTATATAGATGCACATGAATATATATGTGGTTTTTGGTAGACGAATTTTGTGGTCTGATAGTTTTTTATTTCAGTCTAGTTTAATTTTTTAGGATTGACTGGTTTGATGACTTGTCTAGTTCAGATAAGATTAATTTCATTACACACCACCAATTCTTTGTCCCCGTGCATCCTTTTTATTATATTATTTTGTTGCAATAACTCCTCTATTATGATCATCTTCATCTTGTTGTTGCTATGTTGCGTATTTTCTCTTTTTCATCAACGTTTTTTGTTGAAACTGCTATATGTTTTATTTGGTCTACTCCACTTTCTTTTTCTTTACTTTTACGTTGACTTAACCTATAACAAATTCACTAGAGAAAAAATTATGAGAATAAAGAATTCCGAATTTTATCTTTCCTACTATTACATTAGTAATGTTCTCTCCTTGCAACTCCACTAATGCAAGATCACTTTTTTCTACAACATCATCTTCTAGTGCAACACCACTCACCAGTACAAAAATATCTCAAGTCTACATATAAACTCTCTTAGATAGACTACTACTCTCTACTACTTGATTTTTCCACAAAAACTACTTCATCCCACTATTTCAACATGTACTCATCTACTCTAAATCTCTTTTCCCCATTCTCCTTTGGCATGCTATCAATGACATGTTCTTTGTAGACAATTTCCTCATTATCTTTCTCAACAACATGCATACCAATTTTATAATCAACAATATTTGTAACCACATTTAGGAGAATTTATTTATTTTTATCCTCTTGTTGCATGCTTCCATGCATTTTGTTCATCTACAATTTCTTAGTTCTCAAGGACAAATGATAATCATTTTGAAGTTATCTTCCTTTTAATATAAAAATTCAATACATCCACAAACTACATGATAATTTCCAAAACACCTCATACAAAACCATATCTAATAGGGATGCTACAAAAATATTAAAAATATTCTTCTACACATCTACCTTCGTTCTTTATTTTCTCTAATTTTCTCTTCATTTTCAAAGTATAGTGAAAATGTACAAACTTATTTCTCAATTTTGTAGCCATCTTCTTCCCATTTTGGATTGTCTTTTCTTCTTCCTTTTTTGTTACTCTTTATCTATTTCCACCCATCATACACGTAGCTTCTCAATCTTCCACAAGTAATTTTCATTCTCTCAAGGTATTTAATCTCATCAAAGTCAAAATATTTATGCATTCCTTCTATCCATTCCATCAGTGTTTTTGGATCTACACTTACACAAAATTTTGGCATCTCCATCTATATTTGGTGCTACTACATTATCTTTACATATTTCACATTACTCTCACCTTAGCTATGTTGGAGATATTGCACACACCAAGGATATTTTTTTCCTTATTTTCCTATGTTTATTAGTCATTATTTAGGGTCTCATATTTTTTGGGAACCTCTCCTACATTCTAGGAGAATATTCTCTTCACTTGGCTAGTGGAGTGGAGTCATTCAAGGTAAATTTCGTTTTATTACCAAGTAACCTAGATATCATCAATAGTACTACACACTTACATTGGGATCATCACCAATAATGTACATTCCTTGTGCATGCTTGATCTCCTCCTCATTTCACTCTGGTAAGTCCAGTTAACAAAAGAGTGCATGACTAGTTGACTAGAACTAGGTGGCAGTTAACTCCTATAACTTCCTGAGTGTGTCCATATCTCTCTATACCACTAGTATGGTGAATTATTTGAGATATACAGAGTATATCACTTTTATTGTATGATTTCTCTCATTCGGTTACTACAAGTCTCATTCTTTTCTCTTCAATTTTTCTCTCATCTTCTCACCTTTGCAAGATGTGTTCATTCTTCTTATAGCTAGATATATTTTTCAAGTACTCACCACATTTACATGGTATCAGAGCCCACATTTCATTATCAAGGATCATCACCAGTACTCTTTTACAGGTACCAATGACGAAACAAAAAATCATGAAAGATGGATTACTCACTGGAAGTTCTTCGTATGCCTCACATTCTCTCCAAGATGAACATGCCAAAGATCCATCAACGATATCTCGAAATCCATGATATGGGTAAATATGGTTTTGTCTATAGAGACAAATTACATAAGCATGGTCACGCTAACCAAAAGTCTCCAATACTCACATCGTAGTTTTGAAGATAAAGTTTTTTATTAAATATATAGTTTCAATGGATCCATTAGTGATGTCTCAAAATCCACAATCTAGGTTGATCTTATCTTTTGTTGAGGGATGTAGTGCATATGGATGCTCATCCTCACCAAAAATATCCAATACCCACATCATACTTTATGAGATACAATGCTTTTACCATATCTATAGTCGCATGCAACAGATCAACAGAACCTCAGATTCCTACTCTGACATGAATATCTCAATAATATCATTCATTGGGAGAGAATCATTGTAATATAGGACAAATATGGAATTATATCAACCCTTCAGAGTCTTAATCTAATACTTGTCAAAGAAGTTAGCAAACTTCGAGGTGAACAAGAGAGATCCAAGGTTTTTCTTCAAAACATGTGTACCTATTATTCCACATGTTATGAACTAATTTGAAGTCTAATGGAGAAGCATCAAGCTCAAGTTGATACTTGGACCACCCACATTAATGATATGGAGGAGAAATTTAGTCTTCTTAGTGAACCTTATCTGGTTGATTTAAAGGAGAAGAGATATATTATTTCTTGTTTGCAGAAATATATGAAACAATCTCTTGCTTCTAATGTTGCTTTTGCATTCTTGATGACTACTGAGCTTCCATCACCAAATTTTGAGTTGCACACTCTTGTTTTTTGGGTCAAAATTGGTGCATTAAATGGGATACACTAGTGGTGTCCATGGTAAGAATGGATAGGGGATTGTACATCCCATTTAGCTTGTGATGAGACTAGCAAAAGGGAGACTTGGTTTTGTTTTGACTTCATTGTCAATAGCAATTTGTATTGATAGTTCTGTCATCCAGCCTCAATTTATGCCAGCAAAAGAGTCCATCACATAAGATTAATATTCTATTTCTAATTTGCAACAACCACCACCTACACCTCTTATTGATACAACTTTGGATCGTTTACATCCATATTCGGAACCAACTTCAACATTAGATTTGTCAGTATCAGGCTCTTCAACACTAACATAATATTTTTTTAGAAATAATAGACTCTTCAACGTCAACTTCAGGGTCTACATCCTCAACATCATGAACGAAGAAAACATTTTCTTCCTTTCATCTATCCATGGCCTTTTGTTAGTTCCTCTTCTCTCAAATCATTGATGAAGATGTGCATACGACAACATCTTGGAAAGGTACCAACTCCAAGGATTGTTTGTTGTTGGCTTGATGACTGGTCATGGCATCATTTGAGCCACTATTTGAGGACATCTTATAGATTTGTTTCATCAACAATACATGTGAACCATTCTCATTTTCCTTGACATGGATTATTATGATGCCTTTACATCTCCATTCACCACTATTTTGATGACTTTTATGGTGTTTTCTTCTATGTTTTGGAAGCACTCTAACTAGCCCAACCATCTTGGTGTAGGCTAGCGCATTAATGTCTCAAAAAATATTATTGTTGTCGACTAGTATTATCTACAACATTTCATATTCATAACACTCATTGAAGCATATTATGATTTTTCATCATCAAATCATGCTTCATTGACGTGTCATCTTTTATTGGTTTTGGAGACTCTCTACCTGCCACATGGTGGATCTCACTTTTTTTTCTCTTCTTTTCATAGATTGTATTTTTTTTTTGTGGGGGGTTCCCATGAGGTTTTACCTCTTTCCTCACTTTATTTCAATGTTCATTATTTTCATTATTCATAGGTACCTAAAATGGCCTTTGTTGCCAGAACCCATTCCTCATCACCCCATAGTAGTGTTCAACAAGGGTGTTGGATATATTACACACACCTAGGAATTTTTTTCCTTATTTTTATTTTTTTATTAGCCATTATTGAGGGTCTTCTACTTTTTAGGAACCTCTCCTACATTCTAAGAGAATATTCTATTTTGTTGACTAGCATAGTGTAGTCATTTAGGGTAAATTTGGTTTTATCACCAAGTAACATTAGAATCATCACCAATAATGTAAACCTACCTTGGTATCATCACTATTAATATGCACTTACCTTCGGATCATCACCAATAATTTACATTCCTTGTGCATGCTGGATATCCTCCTCATTTCACTCTAGTTTATCCAGTCAATTGAAGAACGCATAACTAGTTGACTAGGACTAGGTGGCAGTTAACTCTCATAACTTCCTGAGTGTGTCCAGATCTATATATCACACCACTATGGCACATTGGTTGAGATATACAATGTATATCACTTGTATTGTATCATTTCCCTCATTCGGCTAATACAATTCTCATTCTTTTCTCTCAAAATTTTATCTCGTCTTATTAACTTTCCAAGCCGTGTTCCTTCTTCTGCTAGCTAGATCTATTTTACAAGTACTCACCACATTTACAAGTATTATCCACAAGTCAATTCTATGGATTCCATTTTTTTTCTCGTCATTTTAAATATTACTACAATTTATTTTCTCCCATACATTCTGTCTTTTTCAATATATTATTCTCCATGACCTCTACCCAATGAATTTAAAGTTTTGATTCACATATTCTCTTTTAATGTATATCCAATCCCACCATTGGATGCTCGCTTCAATTAATCATTATATAACTATATCCAACATCACACCTTGTTGGAGTAATCTACACTTTTCCTCTTTGGATATAATTGTTTTTTCATAGAATCACTCCTCTTCTCACGGTAACAATTCTACCCAACCCCACTCTTTTTCATTAGAATTGTTATCATCCCTCAATATTATAATTCCTTTGATACAACTTGATATAGTGATATCACAATCCAATAGACATATGTGTGGGTGCAAGCTAAATATGGTCTCTCGTGATGTTTTAGTGCCAATGAAAACATGGAAAAAAAATAATCTATTAACTTGGATGAACAATTGGAGGTACTTTCAAAATGAATTTGAATATGGTGTAAACAGATGAAATGTAGGAAATTAAATTATCTTTCTGAATTTTAAAATTTTTATTTGTAGAATTTTTTAGTGTTATTTTTCATGCAAAATACAATTCATTTGTTTTCGTTCATGTAGGTGTTGAGTACCTAAAAGATGGAATTTCCTTAAAAAAATATTATATAATTGTAGAGAACACATTGCTCTTATGTAGGTATATCTTTTCAAAATTTATAAAGTTAATTTTATGTTTTTTTAAATTATAAAACTCATTGTATCCTTAAAATTACAAGGCATTGCATTTGTGTAGGGTACAGGGTCTTACATAATCAAACAATGTTTTTTTTTTGTCTCTTTCATTATAGATATCGGTTTGTACTAGTGCGACATGTAACTTATTTTAAAAATGGTTAAGGTCATAAAATGTTATATGCTACATTAATGCAAACTGATATGTTCAATCTAATAAAATAAGCATTGTTTGAGTATGTTAAGACCCTCATGCTCTGCATAAATGCAAAGCCTTGTAATATCAACAATATAATGACTTTCCATTAAGTGACATTAGAATATTTGATAATTACATATGGGTATTAGGTTCCTCGGTAGGGTAAGGGAAGGAAACTTGGGGCTTAGGCCATAAAAAGTTCTTCTAAGTATCAAGGTCTCAGACTGACACCTCAAACCACCACACTTGAAATCTTGAGGCCATCCTTCTCTTCCAAGTAGGGATATGGGAATTATTACAATATTTTGAGCACTAGCTATGATTATCGAGGTCCTCGACATGGTCATGGGAGGAGAAATGGTTATTTGACCCTAAGGTAATCATTTTGGAATACATGGCTATGAAAAACACCTAAGACCACAACAATCTACCTTTCAAGGTTAACACTTTGTTTGAATAGGGATATGGGTGTTATAAAGGGATTTTTTTATACTAGACACATGATTCCTTGGGCCCTAGACATATTTGATAGGAAGCCTAGGTATTGCACCATAATATATTATTATAAGAATGAAGGTTCAATAATGACACCTTGATCCACTACACATGACCTATTAATCATATCCTTACAATCTGAGTGGGGATATTGATGATATTATGAATTTTTTAGAACTAGGTATGGGTATCAAGTTGATAAATATGGTTCGGGGCAGGGGGGGCGGGCGGGGGGAATCCAAGGCTTACGCCATAAATACATGTTATAGGAATTGAAGAAAAATAAAAACACATGATCTTTGAAGGGGATATTTAGTCTCCAAGTTGAGTTATGTGCACCATTACAATTTTTTAGCATAATTTATAGGTTGAAGGTTCCTCAAAATGGTGGTAGGAAGAGACATATTCTTTAGTCCTTTAAGGAATATTTGATTTATTGAGGGAAAATGAAAACACCTTCAACCCACACACTTGACCTCCTAAGTATTCTTTCCCTCTTAGTGGGAATATTGGCACCAATAGGGTTTTCAAATAATTAGGTAATGATACGAAGGTTGGGACCAAGGTCAATTGATAAAAATTGCGCATTATTCCCAAAAAGTAGCTTTCACAGCTAAAGATCAACCAGTGAGTCCTCAAACCACCATAGATGATCTCCCTATGGGATAGTTTTCCTTTGAGTTGCAATATAGACACCACTAGAAGGTTTTGAGAACCAAGTATAGGATGTCGAACATTAGACATGGTCAAGGGAGGAAATGATATCCTTAAGACATAACGTAAGATTTCATATATCCAACTCCAAGAAAAATACCTCTAACCACCTCACGTAATGTCATGAGAGTATCATCTCCCTCATAGTGGGGATATGGGAAATATTAGAAGGATTTGAACTCTAGGTATGAGACTCATTTTCTTGACCATGGTTGGGGGAGGGAAATAAAGCATGGATCCCTAAAGGTAGGTTCTAACACTAAAGGGACATGAATGAAGACTTGAGAAAACAAAAGGTAACTTTCTTTGGGATCTTTGTCCTTTAATACGGGATATGAACTCTATTGGAAGCCTTTTAGTACTAGATTTGGGTCATGGTTCCTTGAACGTGGTTGGGGTAGGAAACCCAATCTCGAGGCCCTAAAGAAATATTTTAGTGATCTAGGTCTAAAATGTTTTCATCAAACATGGGTCTCTGAGCCCTAGACATGGTCAGGGGGTGAAACATGAACTTTAGGCCCTAAAGGAAGATTATATCCATCCAGGGTAAACAAGGATTCCTTGAACAACCACACATGGGATGTTAAGGGTATCATTGACATATGATTGGGTATAATGGTTCCAATAGGTGATTTTGAGAAGTAGGTATGAGTCCCAGGGCCCTGGAAATGATGTAGGGAAGAAGGTCATGGATTGGGTCATAAAGAAATATTTTAGACACGCAGAGCCATGAATAATTCCTTGAAGCACCACACATGAACTCTAAAGGGTATCTGTGGCCTCTAATAAATGATGTTAATGACCTCACAACATTTTGAGCATTATATATGGGTCTTAAAGAATTGATATCATCATGGGAAATCCATTCATTTTCCAATGTACAAAGATTCTAGGGATATATGACAAAGCATAGTGCCCCAAAACACCACACTCAACCATTGAGGGTTTATGCATATTGTAGGGCTCAAGGGTCATGAATGACACCTCAAACCACCATAGGTGACCTCTTGAAGGGATCATTTTCCTTCAAGTGGTGATATGGGCATCATTAGGAGATTTTTATAACTAGGTATGGGTCTTGGGTACTTACTCATGACAAAGAGAGGAAGCTCATGCCTTATGCCCTAAAGGAAGATTATAGGGATATTGGGATAACAAGGACATGTTAAACCACCATAAAGGACATTTCGAAGGTGATCCAAAAGGATCTTTGTAACAAAGAAAAATTGATTGTCTCGAATTATGATGAAAATTGCTCCATGACATAAAGCTCATTGAAATATTTCCAATGACGCTTGAATAGTCTCAAACGACCATCATATAAAAAAAGTTATGGCCTTCATAATTTGAAGGTAAAAAATGTGTAGGTACTCCCACATGGCACACCCAGGGATTGATACGTGTCACACATAGATATTGACACATGGATATCTGGATAATGATGCGGAATTGTATGGTTGGTGATGTGGCAACTAACTATGCATTTGACGTGGTAAGGTATGGTATTGACACATTGCGGAAAGATCTGGCGCTTACAAATGGAAAAGTTTGAGAATGCCATGTGGACCTTCTAGAATGTTAGAAACCATAAGCCTTATATTACTTAAATAATAATGATCTCATATATTGTTTAAATAAAATGGAAGTCATGAACCATATAAAATATTTATCCATGTAAAGAGGGGATATTAGGATTTTGTGGGATTTGAACCACAATTTTCTCTACTAAACTCAAAAAATTTAGCCATCAAATAACCATATAATAATCTATGTATATGGGTCTAAAACATATGGTAGAATTATATTCCTTATATGACATGGAAACAAATAAAATTTTATATAATATACCATATATATTATATATAGTTATTTAAATATTATTTGGTTATTATTAAATTTTGATTTGTTAGACCATATATTATATGGTTTAATATACCATATTAATTTTGATTAACTAAATATTTGATGACCATAAAAATTTGATCGAACAATATTGAACCATCAACCCTTTGTTATATAAAAAAGGTATTTCACCATTGTATGACATTGTTCAATTGGTAGAGAATTGATGTTGTAAATACTTTATATGTAGAAGTTCTTCCCTACGTATAATTTTGGATAAATGAATTTGTACGAAAAATGGTGGAAAAAATGAGGGTGGAGAATTGATCCCCTTAATTGGGAAATTTTTTAGGCCCCTTCATTGGGAGAATTGAGCCCCACTTTGTACAAGTCTTCAACATATGTAAACGAGAGAATCAATCGTAGATAGGAAGACCATTTCATCCCTGCATTGGGAGATCATTTTAGCCCCATATTGGGAGAGGATTGTAGACCATTTGTAAAGGAGAATTATTCCTTATTTGGGAGAAGAAATAAAAAAATATTTTTTCTCTGGAGAATACCCACAGATGTATCCCAATATGGGTGAACATTGTTATCAATTCAGTTCTCCCTTGTCTCATTATTGTCTATCCTATTTATTTCCATAAATTAATCTTTTCTAAACTGCATCAAGTTATGATTATGGAGACTAAAGTAAATTAAGAAATTTGAAGTTAGTGTTACAAAGAATTTAAGTTCCCATCTTTAGATCAAGTGGTATCAGAGAAAGTTGTGTTAGTATCTATTTATTGCAGTTTGAATAGAAAGTTGAAAAAGGACAACCATTGCAAAATCATTGAAGATATAATATCTTCAAGAGATCGAAGAGATCAAACAAGAGTATTCAGGAAGAAGATGTTGAGTTGAGAAGGTTGTTGCACATATCAATATATGAGAAGTGAGAGTTGTAACTTCAGTTAGAAGCCATGACAGAGGATTTGGTAAAGTTTCTAAGTGTGAAAGGATTAAAGAAACCATCATTCATTCCAAATCCAGAAACTATCTCTGAGTTATACAATATAAATGATTCTTCAATTTCATATTCTTCCCATCAAGATGATTATTTTGGTGCATTTCAAAAGAACACTAAAGGTGTTGGGTTGAAATTTATAATGAAAATAGGATATGAAGAAAAAGGCCTTAGAGTTAATGGCCAAGGTATAGTTTATCCCATATAAGTAGTAGAATGACTCATTATGCAATATTGGGTTATGGCGAAGAGAAAGTTGGAAAACGATCCAAAACAACAGAAGCAAGAAATTCTTCAAGTGACGAGTCTAAATTAGTGTAGAAAGAATGCTCACAACGTGATGGAACATCACACCATGATGGTGACAATGATTTCAAGTTATCTCCAAAGAGAGATGAGCACCTTGAAGGACAAGCTAATTTAATTTATCCTCGTCAAATATGCACTAAATACATCCCTGAAAGGTATAATGGTCATGGTTATTTCAAATAATTATTTGATTGTAATAATAATAATAATGTAATCCAAACCTTGTGTAATAAGTATCCTTACATGTTTTTTCATTTACATAACCATTGTGTGGCCAAGTGTTGGAAGAGACAATATTTGCACAAGAAATTCATGTCAACCAAGAAGGATACAAGACACAAGGATCATTATCCAAATTAGAATGTGAACAAGGAAATAAATAATTTCACTCATTTCAATATGAGTGGACACAAAATGGAGAAGTGTTAGAAACATTATCAAAACCTTCATTCAAATAAGGACAAAAAGGTGGTGCAAGAACCCACAAAGAAGGAAGTTGCAGATGTAAAATTGGAGCATGCAATAATGATCCATGAAGCAGTTCATGAAGAAGATCAACCAAAGAAGGAGAATCCATTCTCATGGTTGGGTAAGAAATGGGTAGCCTATTTGAATAGTTGGTTGATACAAATTTTGTAAACCACATGTTGTGTATGAGACCCCAAGAAGGAAAAATTGTAAGAATGATGACCTATTATAACATCACTTATATGCAACATAGTATTTTTATTCCTTTATCGAGTCGCAAAGAGAATGAGAATATGTAAATAAGAGAGATGAGTCAAACCTTGTATGTAGGCTTTTGTGGGCCCAAAAGTTCTTTTGTGGGGAGGTTTGATCCAGGAGGATATTTACAACCAAGAAACATTGATCATATTTAATTCTAACGAAAATGGATCCATTACATATATCTCTTCAAAATATTTCCAATGACTCTATTGGACAACTGAGA
>ML782795.1:116677-146025 GCA_009831015.1 Picea engelmannii
CTCATTCTAACTTTCCAGAAGGCAAAGTTTGTTCCATTGAACAGAGGGGCCTTATTGGTTGAATTTCCTTCATGGCTTGACATGTTTAAGCTCTAGGATCTACCCTTAGATAAAAGGGGACGGCTCTGATACCAATTGTTGGAAAACTGAGAAAGGGGGGGGGGTGAATTAGTTGTTACTGTGCTTAAACAATTATGCTTCTTTTTAAACTCTTTGCAGAAAAACAGGAGGACAATCATAATAGTGCAGGGAAGTAAGCAATAACATATTCAGTATCAGTCACACACATGTGATACAAAGAGACAGATATTTCTTGAGGAAACCCATAAAGGGTAAAAACCTCTTTTTCTTTATATGATAAGTAATAGTTACATTCTTTACATTATCATACATATGAGCACCAACTCATAATGAGGCTACAACCTCTGTTTTGCAAGATGCTACTTACTGAGAGCACCAACTCTCTATTTTCTCTAGCACCCACTAGAAGGAAGCACCAACTCCCTGGTTTCTCTAGCACCAACTAGAAGGAAGCACCAACTCCTTGAGTGTTTCCAACACCAACTAGAAGGAAGCACCAACTCCTTGAGTGTTTCCAACACCAACTAGATGGAAGCACCAACTTCCAATCATACAGGCACCAACCTATATAACAGAGAACAAGAGTCCTCCCTTGCACCACCCTGCCACCCTGGTTTCTCTAGCTACAACCAAATGGAAGCTACAAGTCCCTGTGTTCAAGCACCCACTTGAACCTCGGAGGAAAACAATCCCCCCTAGCACCTCCCAACCTCCCTAAAATATAAATCCTTTCTACTGAAACTTATTACAATGATATAATGTTCAACAATGGCTTACCAGACTCATCATTGTTCTGCTACATTTCGTTGCTTTGTCTGCCTCACTGCCTTCCTTCACACATGACTTGCACTATTTGTTCTTCTTATTTTTATGCTCTGTGCGCCATGTCCATTCACTGCACAGATCCTCTTCTGTTCAGCTCAACTGCTGCACTCTCCTCCTTCACACATGAATCACCTTCAACAACAACAACCACAAAAAACTCCAACTGAAACAACCGCCTCTTCTCTTCTCTATACCGTGTATATATAGCTTCTGTGCATCTTGTGCATGCAATATTCGCCATTCTTCTGCATGCTCATACCACACCAATCTCCTCCACATCTCAAGTGCTCCGTGTGATCATCATCGCGACTCTTCAACTTCTCTGACAGTTCAACCCTTGTTTCTATCATCACTAGGTGTTGGGCCAAGATTCCTTTTTCTCTCTGGCAGTTGAGACTCTTCATCTTCTCTGTTACGGTCGAGCTCATCCTTTCTTTTTTAGTTACAAGCTCAAAACCTCATCCAGCTATCAATTTCCTCCACGAATCGTCTTCATTCCACTGGCAGATTCCATGTGACTCTTCAGCTCCTCTAGAAATCACACCGAAGTCTGTTCGCATCCTCTGGTAGAAACCATCAATGGTTTCTAGCAGTTTCACTGTGTCATGCAACAATAACCCTTTGATATTGTTCAAATTCACCTGCATTGTTGGATTGAATCCATGGGATCTTGCATTCATTTCGACATTTTGACATTCGATAATTCTGTGCTAAGTGTCTCGACACTTCATTTCTCGATCTCCTAAGTTCCGATACATAACTTTTCTGCACTATCTCCTTCCCCAATATGACTATGGTCATAACCAAGTGCCTATGCAAAAAGCGCTTTTCGCGAATTCGTGTTTCGTGAATCTGGATATGAGGCATATCGAATTTCCAAGTCGTGATCTCCAAAACCCCAAAATGGAGCTTATCTGGACTGACTCTGTCCCTTCTTGTGACCATGGGTTGTGACCACATACTTATGCATAAGGAACTTTCACGATTTTGCATTTCGTGAGTCTGGAGATGAGACATCTCGACCCTCCAAGTTGCGATCCCCGATACCCCGAAATGGTGTGGGATCATCGGTCCTGATCAACACTTGATCTGACGATTCAGATCATTTCACGATTTTCCATATCGCGATTTAGAAATTCCTGTGGTGAATGTTTTCTTGTCTCTCTATGTTTCGATTCACGAAACTCTGATATGGAGTAAGTCTGTTGACGTCACATGTATTAAATAACTGCCATGTGTCACCCTGATTTGTGACTGACATGTGCTTGGAATGTTGAATCAGTCTGACACTTGTCATTACTTGGTTGTGCGACATGTTCCTAGCTAACGTGGTTTGCTGACGTGAGTCAGATCGACGGTCCATATGTGATCTTGATTTGACGGCTCAGATTACGTCGCGATTTTGCATATTGCGAAATCGTGATTTCTGTGGATGATATTACTTGTCATATCCAACTCTCGATCCCTGAAACTCGAACAGGGAGTCGGATCAATGATCCACATTCAACCTCAATCCGACGGCTCAGATTAAGTCACAAATTCGCATATCATGATTACGCCCGCTTCTCCTTGTTATACTTTAAAAGGTGTACAGGTTCTCCTTGATCCAATGATGGTCGGGTCCTACGCTTGGATATAACATTTGAGATCTATCCTCCTGTTCAGTGCTCTTCTTGTTTATATTCTGATCTGACGTCCCTTGTTCTTACGGGAATTTTGAATGAGATCCAACGATTAGAAATGATTCTTGATCCTTCAATCATTTTATCAATGTTGTGTTTCCTTCGATCATTCGATCTTCCTGGACTTATCTTCTGTTTTCCTGATGATCATTGGTGTTGTACTCAAGCCATCATCACTGCTGTACTTTCCATCAATGACAAGCATATGCTACTTGTTAAACATTTTCCAACAGACTCTTGAATGAGCTCAAATGGATGACGTATGCAAAAGTTATGGCCTCCAGAAGTTGAAGGAAAAATAGGTGCAGAGACTGACATGTGGCACACCTAGGGGTTGACATGTGGTATACCCATACATGACACATGGATGTTTGGATCATAACGTGGAACTGTATATATGGTGACATGGAATATGACTATGTAGTTGATGTGTTAAGGCATAATGTTGACACACGACAAGATTGAGTGCTAACATATAGCAAGGTTTGAGAACCCCACGTGGAACTTCTAAAATGTTGGAAACCATAAACTGTATATAATTTAAATAATAATGATCTCATATATTATTTAAAAAAAATGGAAGTCATGAACCATATAAAGGCTTTATCCATGTAAAGAGGTGATCTCAATATTTTGTGGGATTTGAACCATGATTTTCTCTACTAAACTCCAAAATTTTAACCATCAAATAAACATATAATAAACCAAATATATGTTTGGGATTTGGGTCTAACGACTATGGTATAATTATATTCCTTGGATGGCATGGAAACAAATTGAATTTTCATATATATATATATATATATATATATTGAAATATTATTTGGTTATTATTATATCTCGATTTGTTAGAGCATATATTATATGGCTTAATATACCATATTAATTTTGGTTAATCAAATATTGGATGACCATAAAAATTG
The DNA here is from genome assembly GCA_009831015.1 of Picea engelmannii. NCBI lineage: Eukaryota > Viridiplantae > Streptophyta > Pinopsida > Pinales > Pinaceae > Picea > Picea engelmannii. Next base: position 120,189 of record ML782795.1, read on the forward strand.
AATTAAATAATATTGAATCATCAACCCCTTGTTATATAACAAAGGTATTTCACAATTTTATGACATGGTTCATTTGGTAAAGAATTGGTGTTATAATTTCTTTATATGTAGAACTTCATTCTTACATATAGTTTTGGAGAAATGGGTTTGTAAGACAAATGGTGGCAAACCAAGCCTGGATAATTGAGCCCCTTAATTGGGAAAGTTTGTAATCCCCTTCATTGGGATAATTGGGCCCCACTTGGGAGAAGTATTCATCCTTTGTAAATGATAGAATCATCCTTTGTAAATTATAGATTCATCCTCTCATTGGGAGAGCATTCCATCCCTGCATCTGAAGATCATTTCACCCCACATTGGGATAAAATTTCAGCCCCATATTGGGAGAGGATTTTATCCCTTTCGTAAAGGAGAATCAACCCCTATTTGGAATAATAAATAACAAAATGGTTCATTATTATGTAAAACCCAGAGACATACCCCAAGATGGGTTAATTTCGTTATCAATTTGGTTTTCCCTTGTCTAATTATTGTTTATTCTCTTTATTTGCATAAATTGATATTTTCTAAAGTGCATCAATTTATGATTATGGAGACTAAAGTAAATTAATAAATTTAAATTTAGTGTCAAAAAGAATTTAAGTGCCTAGCTTCAGATCACAAGGTATCATCACTAGTTTGATGGAGACAGAGGGAATTATGAGCTTTTGAACACTAAGTATGAGTGTCTAGACCCTAGATATGGCTAACTGAAAAAGACTAATAGTTGATCCATAAAGTAATATTCTATGCTTCTAGGGCCAAGAATGACACCTTAAAACACCACAAATGACCTCTCAAGGACATCCTTTCCCTCTAAGTATGTATATATATATTTACCAATACCATTTTTTAGCACTAATTATGGATCTCAGGGCCATGGACATGGTTATAGGAGGAAACATGGATATAAGTCCTTAAATAAAGATTCTATCCATATAGGGTCGAGAAGGATGCCTTGAACAATCACGAATAGAATTGTCAAGGTATCCTAGGATATGGTAGGGGAAATTTCTACCCCCATCGAATTTTGGGTAATAGGTATGTATCTCAGGGTCTTGGAAATGATATAGGGAATAAATACATGTTTTAGGTTTTAATGAAGTCTTTGAGGCCTCTATATCCATGCCAAATGCCTCAACACACCACACATGACCTATGGAGGGTATCCTTGGTTTCTAACAAATTATGTTAATTCCCTCATAAGGTTTGGAGCATTAGTTATCAGTCTAAAGGCCTTTATATAGTTGAGGGGGGGGGGACCCAATCCTTAGTTGAAGTACAGATATTCAAGCCATCCAAGGACAAACATGATGGCTTAAATCACCACACTCAACCTCTCAGGGTTTTAGGTAGCTTATAGGGATTTAGGAAGACGAACAACATCTCATACCATCATAGATGATCTATCGAGGGGATCTTTTTCCTTCAAGTGGGAATATGGCCATAATTCAAATACTTTTATCATTAGGTGTGGTTCTTGGGTCCTTGGACTTGATCAAGAGAGGAAACCTAGGCATTAGATCCTAATAGAAACTTCTAGGCATCTAGGGCCAACAACAACATGTTGAACGTCCACAAATGACCTTTCTAGTGTATCCTTGGTCTCCGTATGGGGATATTTAACATTATGAGTTTTTTAATATTAAGTATGAGTCCTTTTACCCTCGATATGTTTAGGGGATAAGACCCAAGAGTTATTCCTTAAATGAATCTTCTAAGCCTCTAGGATCAAGAATGATAACTTGAACCTACACAAATGATCCCACAAGGACATCATTTTCCTCTAACTAGGTATATAGGTACCCTTCTCACTTTTAGGCACTATGTATGGGTCAAAGGGCCCTAAACCTTCTAACTTAAATTCACATTTTCTTTATAATGCACCGACACTTATTTTTAGGAACAAATGCACATTCTAAAGCATGTGCATGGTTCTACTGTGCATGCTCATGGTCAAGGACATTGATGTGTTCTTGCAAAGTATGAGTTGACAAGTGTATTCTTGAAAAGTATGAGTTGAAAATAATCCATGGTAGTTTGAGGAGAATCAAGGATATATGATTATGAACATGTGTGTGTTTCTAATAATACACACATGTTCCTATGTGTGTGTATTATTGCACACCCCATTGCCACTTTTTTGACCATCAAGTTTGTGATGCAATAGAATTTCTTGACAAACAAATTGAATTTACTATTAAATAGACAACTACCACATTTTGTATTTTAATGGAAAACAAACATAAATACACCACAATAACAAATCATTTAACAAATCACTGAAAAAAAAATTCCTTATTAGCAAATCTATAACCGTCATTATATAAAAAAAAAAAAAAAAATATGTAAAGGTCTCTTAAATTTACAATTATTCGATGAAGTAGTCTTGGATTTCAATTATACAACCACTTTAATTGTTCAAATTCAAAACAAATTGGTTCATGGAATTCAAAATAAATTACTGCGTTAAGAGCCATGAGTAAAAAAAAAGGAGGAAAATTCATCATCTTGAACTAGAAATATTACATACATTACATTTTTTCAAATAACAAAGTAAATTCTCACCCCGGATGGGATGTCAGGATAACATGTCGCCACATCGCTAGTTTGTCAACTCGCGACCTCCCCATATCTCCTTGAGGTTGATGAACTTCGATGACATTTTATTGTTTCTTAGCCTACCCTTCCAGATCATTTCTCTCTGGAATTCATCAATGGATCTCTCCCATGTGCGAGCATTGGAACTTGTTTCAACTTAGTACAGTTCTCGTTGAATGTGTTTTGAAGACCCTTCTCGACACTTCTCTTCACATTTCTCATTCATTTGGTCCATCCCCTTCTCCAACACCCTTCTTCCTTCCTTCTAGAGTCTTTTCCCTGGCTTTTTCTTCCTCCTTTTCTTTTTCATCTCATTATACATCCCTCGTGTTCGGTTCATGCCGAGGGAAAGAAGAAAGTCGAATGGAGCTGGTATTCACTCTCCTTGCCTCTGTGGTTGTGGTCGAAGCCTCTCCAGAGGATCTGGTTTAGGCTTCGATTACTCATGCTACACAGGCCCGACCACAATTCTTCTCCTCCTATCACAATTGTAGAATAAATCCACCCACCCTCCACTCCTTTTTCCTCCACTGATCATCCAATACCCAATTTTGGAACTGACAATGTTTCTAAACCCTAGGAGCAGACACCTCCTTATATGGGTTCATAGAATTTCAGTGCTACCTTCTTTTGGAAATACGTAGAGAGGCCCGACCACAATTCTTCTCCTCCTATCACAATTGTAGAATAAATCCACCCACCCTCCACTCCTTTTTCCTCCACTGATCATCCAATACCCAATTTTGGAACTGACAATGTTTCTAAACCCTAGGAGCAGACACCTCCTTATATGGGTTCATAGAATTTCAGTGCTACTTTCTTTTGGAAATACGTAGAGACAAGAATGAATAGAGTTTTCAACAAGAGTTGATGGCACAAAAGTTGGACTGGCTCATGGATTTAGGCTCAAAAAACCTACAACAAAGGAGCAGTCCAGAAAATATAGTACAATCGGTCATGATTCCAAAATGCCCTGGGTCATTCATGCATTCTTTTCTTAGTAATTTTCATAGAAAATAATCTTCATGAACTGTCCTTTTTTTATTTTTGAAATTTCAGTATGGATAATAAGGTCACAGGGACATATTTTTTGGAATGCTCATAGAATCTATTATATCCACTACAATTTAAATTATGTAATAGTGTCTTTCCACAGTCATTATGGACAAGTATTTTTGAACTTTAATACCTAGTGGCGGGGATGGTTTCCTCTATCGGTAGCCTCAACACCATTGTCATCGATTTATTCTGTAATTTTTGTGTTTGAAAGGTAATACAAAATTTTTAGCTTACAAAACAAAAAAAATTAATCCCCCCAAAAAATTAATAAATTAAATATCAAATTAAAGCCAAAATTAGGTAAACTTAAAACCATGAGATTCCAAATATGCCTCTACATCGGTGATACATGACTATTTGCAAATATTTGTATTGATTGTAATAAAATGTACCTTGAATTTTGTTACTACACAAGGGATTGATCTCCTAATTGATTTAGGGAGTCTACCAAGGACAATATTGTGTTTTTTTAATGACCAATTTCTTTACTGAAAGGTTCTGTGTCCCGATTTCCCAACTAATTCTTTTATTTTACCATGAGAAACACTCTATATTGTGTTTTTTTAATGATCAATTTCTTTACTGAAAGATTCTGTGTCCCGATTTCCCAACTAATTCTTTTATTTTACCATGAGAAACACTATCTTATGATGAATTTTTTTAGTGCAAGGTAACCTATCGAACACATTAAAATTCTTAATCAAATATGTTCATAATAAATCTTCACAGAAATAAACATATAAATAAATTAATTTAGGGGTTGCAATGAGGAGAATCGAATGGAAATTGGTGATTAAGTATAAGGTTCAAATAAGTTGTAAATCACATCAATTCCCTCCTTGAAACAACCATTTATCTTGATTATAAGTAATCATCTATTCTTATTAAAAGAACGAAGTTGACGGTGAATGTGTGGTGCTTGTCGAGGAGAAACAATATATTTGTTGGATGATAGCATTGTAATACTTCTGAAAGAATTCACTCTAAAGATCGAACCTAATACCAATAATGTTTTCTTTGGATATTTTTAGATTATATCTTTACTAAGAGTGTGGATAATAAATATGATTCTCATAGAACCTGTTACTCCCTATGTTAGGGGTAACTAAGGATATTATGTCTCGAAGCCCACAAGTAGTAGACATGGACTGTCCAAAGCGATACTATCCAACAGAGCTTGGAGGTCCCCTCTTTTGCATGGGCACCTTATCATTCATCACCAACAACCGAGCATCATCCACCACATCATCTTGGTCCAAGAAGAAAACATGTCTTTCTCTATGAGGTAACGAGTTGGGTATCATGGTAAGTGTCATTTTAATATCTGAAGCATTTGAGCATGTTACAAAGAATCATTTCTTGATTATATAACATTTTCTTGGAATTTATACTTTTTTCTTAGTTTAACCTTGGTGAGTGACATGGTCTCCTAGTAAGTAGGTCATTCTTGGGAAAAGGGTTGCTACTAGGAAGTTCTTTGAAGGGTCATCATATCATTCCCATCCATACTTACCACCTTCCATCATTCTACACTTCCATTTCCTTATCTTTTGGGTATTTATATTCATTGATCCATGAACGTATTGTACCTCATTTCATGGTGATCCATGGGATCAAATTTTTCCCAAAAATTCAAAGTGCTTGGAATCACTTCAAATCGAATGAAAGCATAGGCCTCGTCGTTACGAACCCAATACAACTTGTTTGGGTTGAAACGGACGTCGGGAGCGAGAGATATCGCGTTCTGTTCAAAATGACAAACAGGCAAAAAAAAGGGGATGTTGACTGTACAGTCCGTACAATCCGTACGGATGCTGACGTGGCATTCCGTATGACACATGGAAGAGCTAAGTGGTAGAAAATTGGAAACTGAGGGAAAATGACATTGCGACACGTGGCAGTATTTGGTTGGTCGTACAGTGCCACGTGGCCTAGTCACGGGCTGCCACTTGGCACCTTGTTATTGGTTGTATAAAACTTTATTGGAGTCCACTGTGTTCGACCCCATGACCTCTCCCCACATGTAAAGGCTTTGCATATTATGCGCTACCAACGCGCCCCACTGTACGCCTTGTTATATGTATGGTTTTAAATACATTTGAATTTGAGTTTGTTGTATGTTGGTGTGGGGGTCCGGGATGGGGCTTAGCCCTAGCCCCCAGTCACATATTGGTTGCCATATGACCATTGTTATATCATGACACGCACGTGGGTATGCATTTGGTTTGGATTTAATTTCGGTTCAAATGGTTATGTAAACTCTTGGCCCTTATTTTTAAATGCGCGGTCACATGGGTCATATGACCTTTCCCTTAACGGTTAGGGGCTAGGTGCACCCATAACAGTCCTACAGTTTGCACGATTCACGCGGTTGAGTCCGGTGCTAATTTTTTACGCTTAATTTGCATGTGGGCTAGGTTGAGCCAACAAGGGTGCGTTTTGTAGATGCATAGACAACAAGTTTGAAGGGGGACATTTAGGAAGCCTATCTTCTTTAATTTTTGGCCAAACAAGGTGCCGAAAAAGCCCTGCGAGGGGTTTTTGGATGTTCTTAAGCCATTGGAGTAGTCTATTTGGAATTTTGAGAATTGTAAAGCACATTTTTGAGCACTTTGAGAAAATAATACAAATGATCCATTGGAAGCTGGACCAGGAGATGTATCCCAAGAGAGGGGTGAACTCCTTTATCATTTGTTGTGTTATGTGTTTTCTATTCACTGTTATTGTTGTTGTTTATATGCATCTTGAATGAGTAAATCCTATTAAAATTGTGTTGCAAAGTTGATCAATTTGCATTTTAACCCATAAATTTTACTTGCAAATAATTTCAAGAATACAAGTCTTCTTCATTTTTAGATCACATGGGAAGAAGGGGATGAAGGCCCAGAGGTATTATAGATGGAAAAATATAAAATTCAATCATTATCCTTCTAGATGCTCACCCCTAGGTCCTAGGAACAATGAAATGATTCTCCAAAAGTGAAGGACATGCAAAATAAATCACATAATTAATAAATGTCCCTCTTGTCAAGGGGGTGCATTGCAATGTATTTTACTTTCCCTTGCATATGGCACTCAATGTATCCTAGCTTCAAGTGGAATTGTAGTACTCTTAAATTTCCCTTCCAAATAGTACTCAATTTTTAGACTCTAGTAAATTAAATGAAAAATGGATTGGAAGAACGTTTCATTGAAAATGAAGGATGAAGAAAACCCTTTACAAAGGCACCCATAAATGAGAAAATACAAACCCTTATATGTCAAGGACCCCATACATGGAAGTCTTTCCCAAATCGACCTCACACTCACTACATGACCTAGAAAAGATCCTCTTGGGAAACATCCCTTGACTTGGGTGTCGACATACCCAATAGGGCACCATGACACCCCTCCCATACCTAAATTAGGTAAAACTTATAAGGTCTTTGAGCATTTGTTTAATTTGAAAAGGGGAGTTTGATGCACATTTTATGGTGGTTCTTGTATTATATATGACTTACTTGGTATGATTCTTATGACTTGTTGACCTATGAAGGGCGTATGCATTTTTCTATGTAGGACCTTTCCCAGTGACTAGGTATTCATTGGGAGATGACTTCGTTCGAACCTCCATGAGGGATTTGGAGCACAGGGATGGATGCTAGACCCCATGTCTGGTGCACCATATGATGATGGATGTCACACATTGATGATTGAGGGCATATCCTCTGGAGGAACCTGGGCATGACTTGTTGGTGAGATCCCACCTTCTTTCACTTAGATGTTAGACTTTGGAGGAATTGATGTTAGCCATCTATCCCATGATGTGACCCTTGATAGGGATAGGGTTTGATGGTGATAATGCTTTGATGGAGGAGGGAGATGATGTGACATTTTGACATGTGTGGCATGGTTTATATCCCTTGGAGTCCGAATGCCCTGCAAAACCAACCATGATGTCATACCTTGGAGCTCAACATCACCCTTATAGGGGATTGTGTCACCCTTTTAGGGTCTCTTTTATGTAAAAATTAATGTGTGTAATTTATAATGGTCATTTTATGGGGTCGTCCCTCATTATTTTACATTGAGATTTTAAAGTTATGTTGCAAGGTCTCTTATAAATAAAGAGACCTTGCCTTTCATTTGGACATTGAGAGGAATGAAATTTTCTCCCTCTTGGGAAACATTGTCTCTTTTACTTATGCACTATCGCTTGGAGGGAAACTTTTGGATGTTTCTTAGATTATTCTTGGTGAAATTTTCTACAACTAGGATTTGTGCATGGTTAAATCTTGGTGAAGTAAGAAAAATATGTAATTTCATTTCATCTATTAAATGATTATATGGTATGTTTCACTTGTTCATATTGAAGGTATATCACTTGTTTAAGACCTATGAGAGGAACATAAGGTGTTTCCTCATCTCTCTCTCTATATTATTTCATATATTTATTGTTAAGGAAATCTTGCATATGCAGACTCCTAAATCCCTAAAGTGTTATTAGTTTAGGAGTTTGGTTCTAGAAGCTTATTGTTATCATTCTTTAAGAATCTAAGAAAGGAAAAGAATTCTCTAGAGCCCAAAATATCTTGCACTCTATCAAATTCCTCTATCAAGGCTTGAAGTTTAAGGCCCTAAGGTGCTAGCACCTTAAACTTCACTCCATTTCCTTTGACATTTCTAGCATTATTCTCCAAGTTATATCAAAGTGTTGTTGTAAATGACTCCATAGCCCAAAAATAAGTAGTTTCATTTCTTTTGTGAAGGAATTTGATCAAAAAAAACTTTCAAACACCATTCTCTAAGGCTTTGACTAACCTTTTCTAACCTTAACTTAGCTTAATCTACTAATTTTTATGTTGTTGTTGAAAAACACTACTACAACCATCTAATCTACTTAGTTTTGTTGCATAATTCACTCTAACTATTGGACAACATACTCAAAAATTACTTGGAATGATTGATGATTGATCTATTGGATAAATGCTAGTTTTTCGCAATATTTTCTTGCAATTCTAAGATAAATTTATTGTGGTTGTTACAAAATACTATGTGTTTCTATAGACTGTTAGTTTGCTGCAATTTTGTATCAGCTAGAATATATTTCCATTGTCTACTATCTCTTCAGGTATTAGTATCATACTGGTATTTGGAAATTTCTATATATGTGCTATATTTGTTATTTTCCTAGGAAGGTACCCAAAATCCCTCCTTTGCCTCAATTTCATAGATGTATACCTTTGAATTAGGTAACCAATGAGATCGTATTCCAATTTTGTTTAAATTACTTTCTATATTATCCCTTGAGGTTCCCTTCCTTTGCCTCAATTTCACATATGTATACCTTTGAATTAGGTAACCAATGAGAACATACTCCATTTTTTTCTAAATCAATTTATATATTATCGCTTGAGGTTACCGGGGATGCCTCCACTATGGTGGGTTATCTTGTAGTTACATGGATTTGGGAACTTGTCTTGGGCTTGGACAAGTACAAATTGTGCGATAACAAAACCTATAATAATTAAATAGTTACAGTCCTTTAATCAAGAACATCATCTTTGTGGTTAGTTTTATGTAATATAATGGCTCATGGTTGGCACTATTTGAACGCTACTTTTAAGGAGTTAAGTCAACAATTTTAATGTATATTTGGAATGATTCTCTAATTTAAGCAACGATGCAAAGTTTTTTTATTGTGGTCTTCAAATAAGAAAGGCTCATTAAAATTTTATTTATTTTTCCCATGTTATTATCTTGGCTTTTCCCATCATGTATATAACACAACCCAACTTGATGTTAAGCTGGAAGGAAATAACACATCGATGTGGGAAACTAGGTGCTCTGACCATTTTTACTTGAAATGGAGAATGTATCCCTATATATGTGTGAGAATGATCATGTATACATTAAACTCCTAAATAATGATGTTATAGATTGGGGGCCTTTTAAAGTATTTAAATAATTGGCTAGAGGCAGAGAAATAATAATCAAATTACACTTTATCTTCCAACAAGGGGTAACAGCCAAAGAATCCCATTCAAGGATTCTTAAAATAGCCCCAAAAAAACACTACAAAATCAAGTACCTTCCCACTAAGTGGGTCGGGATTAACTTATATATGGAAATTTTTTTACAAACATAGCATATGAATCATAAGTGTTAGCACATAGAATTGTAGGGGTAAAAAAGAATCACTTTGGTTTTTGTTATTGAGTCACACCTTTGATCCTTACATCATTACCTTGACATGTCACATCTCCAAGTTGTACACAAGTTTTTCCTTGTCACCATCCATCTGTTTAAGTGTTTAAGTCAATGCTGGGTGTATGTGCTTCCAACTCACTAGGAGAGTTTGCAACGTACTCTAAGTACCTCATGCTTTCATTTTTCATCATTGCAAATTAAAGAACCATGAAAGAGGAGATTTCATTGTTTTTAGCACCATTTTAACCACTTTTTAAAGGATTATGTCATGGATATCATAACAGTTTCCTCGAAGTGTGCAATTCATGCTTGAATCAGGCACTTTGAACTGATACTCTGCCACTACAAACTGGTAGATAGATTCTATGAAATGTCATTGTGAACTGGCTTAAGAGGAGGATTGGAGGTTTGATACCTTCCAGACATCCCTGTTCAAATCCATAGACATATGCATCAAGCTCAAGTCTACTAGATATCCCATGAAATTTTTCATCCTTTTTGAAGGTCATGAAAGGGATTTTGATAAGGAAAGGGTTGGTTTCATGATCGAAGAGAGCTAGAGGAGAAATTGAGTTTCTCATTTGTAAGACCGAGGGAATGTGTTGTAGGCATTTCTTCCATTAGAGATTCATGAAAGTTGTGATACCAGACTATTTTCCACTTGTTTCCATTATTTCTTATCATCTTGCTTGAGTAATATTTATAGATTTTGAAGATCAAAAGCTACCTTTGATTAATGGATTCATGAGCTGCAAAGGATTTGTGGTAATTTCTTGTTAATCATTGATTATTTTTCAATCACTCTTTAATATATCTTACAAAAAGGATCTATGTTACGTGGATATTTTTATTTTTTTTTATCTTTTATTCTTGTACCCATATTTTCATCAGCCTTTTGTCTAGCAGTAAACCTCATTGCATGTGATCTACATAATGTTATGACTCCATGCCCAATACATAGTATTTGCAAGTAGTCTCATGTCCTCCCTTTTACTTTTCTCTTGTTGATCCACCAAGTATAACGTGTTTTAATAATTTAAATCAAATGGGTATCAGGATTATCCTCTAGCAGTCTGAGGGTGACTCTCAGTGCTAACAATAAGAATAAATTATGGGATTATTTTATTTAATTAAATATACTGAAATAACCAAATAAAACAAACAACATTCAATTACATTGATAATATAATCTCAATGTTATCATTATCTATGAGAGTGATGCGCGCTACTCCCTTGACGACCAACCTTCTAGGATCTCTATAATTTATTAAATAATTTTTCGTTAGTGGGTAGTTACTTTCGGTATTACTTTCCACCTTTGAGTTGCATGTCTGTGCATATAATATTGTTTTCTAGTTTTGAGTGATGTGAATCCTTAAATTAGGGTTTTGAACTTGAAGGGTTATGTAATATTATAAGAATTGTATTTAACGCATTAATAAAAGAGAGAATGTTATCCTAATCTAGTCTAATTTATAGGTTTTCTCATGGTTCTAACGTTTGTTTAGATAAAAAACTAGAGGTTTTCTCTTGGCTCTATCTCTGATCTATTTTGTAGGAAAGTTATTTCTTATCATTTGGTATGAGATCCATAATATCTTGTCCGACTCCATTTCTCTTAGACATTGGGTTCTCTTAGACTTTCCTTCCCACCCAACATGACCTTATTCTGAACTCAAACATCTCAGTTTTTTGGGTTATTTGAGGTCTTTCCACTGTCCCATAGACCTTTTCTTAGTTTATTATATTTGTCATTGGCTCCATCCAAAAACAAAATCTTCATAACACTTCATCTTATGGTTCTTTAAACTAGGTTTTTCCTTAGATATGATCAATCTTGAGGTTTTTTGGAGTCCTATTTCACACCCTGGTCCTTTCTCTTCTGTTGCATCACCATTTTTTGGGTTTGACGAGACTGCACCCTCCACCCTAGGACTTACATATTGGGTAATGCCACCCTCCTAACCTCTCAAAATCCCCTTCTTTCCAATAAAACTAGCCAGATCCATAACTTAAGGGTTCCAACTACACCTTTATTCATATATGACATAACATCTCTCTCTCTCTCTCAATGGATCCCCACAACACTCAGTCCTCTAATGATTCAAATCTCAGTTTACAAATAATGGAAAAATGATTGGCTAACACTCTCACTAAATCCCTTAGGATGTAACCTAGGGCTTACACCTCCACATTCCAACTAGGAACCATAATCTTATTACCTAAATATGGTGGCTAGATGTATAGATATGTTTTAGATTCCTAAATGCATATCCTTACTTCCCACTTCCAAACCTACACAATTATGATTGAATACAAAATCCTCCTTCTTATAGGTAATCATTTAGAGGGTTTCCTCAATATTTGTCGTAGTCTTAACAAAGTTTTGTCGAGGTATATGTTGACCTAAATGAAAAAAAAAAATCTAGTGGAACTCCTACTTACATCACTACATTAGACAACTTCTGTTGGGCCTTGAGAAGGAATTGTTTTCCTTAAATCTATTTATCTAACCTACTATGAGAGTGGTTGGAATTATGCCAATCTTAAGGGAAAATTCTCCAATAGATTATTGAAGTATTCATGAATCTTTAAAACCAAATTCAAATCAGAGGTCAATAATAGAGAGGGGGCTTCACCTTGTTGACCAATATCTTATCATGTGCATTCATAAAGGGGATTTTAAAATTGTTAAAAATAAAGTCAATATATTGTAGNGTGGGGTTTGTAGGTATTGGAGGGTATAAAAATGACATCTAGTAAAAGTAGGGGATATCTAGTATAAATAAGGTTTTTTTTATTGGAAATATGTATTGGGAGTGGGGTTCAAGAAAATTATTTTGGGAGATGTTTGTGAATATCTAGTGAAATTAGAGGTATTATTTAATATGAATCGAAAGAATGAACTATTTCATCGGTTGAGTGAGTGAAAAACCCATGATAACATGTACATGTTCTTAATTTCAATTAGGGTTTGTTTACTATTTTTCATAACAAAGTAGATTTCTTTGGGAGAACCACTATAGATAAGACTTTATCTATGCCTTGTCTATTACATAGAATTTCAATAATATACTTTGATTTACACCCTTTATTAACCCTAACCCTAACTCAATATCCACCCCTAAAACATTATTTTCCTCAAACCCTCATCCATATCTAGCATGTAATTCACCAAACCCCATATGTGACCTTAATTCTTCCTATCTTCCATGATGGTGTGACTATCAAAAGACCCAAACACATGATGTTGTCGAATGCAAATTCTTATAATGGCAAGAAACATCTAGAACAATTATTATAATGACCTAACCAGTTACTTTGTCACAACCCCTTTCTCCTCTAAACTGTGTCCTCCTCTTGAAATTGTTTCTCTTCCGAACCCTACTACCATCAAGCCACTTAATATTTATTAGAAATCCAAATTCCTCCTCATCTACAACACTATTATTTACACACAAATACCAAATAAATGATCAATTATCCACTATTATACTTATCAACAAAAGACAAAAGAACCTCATCTCTTAGACCTTTTTCAATTGTCTATAAATTTCAACTACCTTGCACACCTCACCTTATTAGCTAGGTTGGGTCGAACAAGGAAACACCCATCTTTTGATTAACAAAGGTTATAAAAAACTTTTTCAGTTAGGACCCTTTCAAGACACCATATATTATGGCATGTCTCCCCTTGTGTGTTGGGAATTACTCCTCAGAATACCCTATCAATAGAAATGGAGTTCCCTACAAAGTTCCAAACACAATTCTTACTAGCTCTTAAATATGACAAATGATTTTATCATACCTCTATCACCATTTCTCTACATGACCATGCTACTTCTCACTAGGTAAGTGTACATAAATACTTCTCTCTCTATCTCTCTATGTCCTTTCCTTATTTAAACACTTCGTAAGTTTCTATCTCATCATTACCCCAAATCAATTCTAATTTGTTCCTTGTACCATCAACTAAAATATAGATCCCTAACCTCCACTGTCAACCTCTGTCTTTCTCCTTTCCATGCTCCCTCCAAATTCCCTATACCCTTAGGACTCTAGTGATCTCAACACACATGTATATCAAATATAAGGTACAATTATAAGCCTCTATCAAGCATGCAACCTCTATCAACCACAACTCTATTATTCTAACTCAAGATAGTCCATAGAAGAAAAACACAACAATGATAGATATTCAAACACTAGTTGATTTAAACATTATTTTATCTTGAAGTACTAGACGCACTAGGAAACAAGTGTATTATTTTTTTTCTTCATCTCTTTAAGCTTCAAAGTTATCTTATTATATCACCATTTTTCCTTCTATGGATTTATATTATGATATGTCATCCTTGAGAGGATCTATCTCCCTTTCTAATTCTAGTTCACATGGGGCATTGCACCTCACCTTTTCTTATGTCCCCAACACAATTTTGGGGTATAAAATTAGTCTTATGATGGATAGGTATATTCATGGGATGCAATAATTCACCTACAAATTATCTACAATTTTCCTATACATAAATTACTCTTTTCTTCATTGGACATCTTTTCTCCACTTATATATACTAGGAAGAAATTTATAAAGGTTTATGGAAGGCCTTGAATTCTCAATGTAGCACCTCCAGCCTACCCTCCAGACTACAACACACAGCTTGATATGGATCAAGAGAACTCTAGGGTTTTGTATTCCTACATCATCAACACATATAGGTAGTAATAAATGGGAATCTACATTATCATCACAACATGTTCCTTCTTTTGTTTTCCCTCCCTTTCACCACTTTCATGACCTTGGAGGCATGGAATCTACATTATCATATTCATTATCATACTCATATATATACTGTTTATTATCCCCATTCATCTTTCTATAGACCATCATTTCCTCACCACAACATATCATATGTCTTCTTTCCTTACATTGGGCATATCTCATGACACAATTATGATCTTTACATGCTTGGGAATCTTTCTATAAGACCTATATAATTTTATCTCATACATCATACTAATATGTGCATTAAAATCTCTCTCATCCCTAGTCCCTATAAATGTAAGTCTCCTAGTTCTAATGTATATATTTATTGATTCTCTACACCACTCATAGCTATGGCCTACTACACCTCTTTATACAAATCCACTCTTAGTGTGTCAACATATCTCATCTAGTCATGTTCTAGGAAAATGGCATGTTTTATCATTTGGAGGAAAGGAAGGATGGTTTTGATATAAACCAAGAGGAACTAGTATGGAAGACTTAGCTAACTAGGCTGATCTAGATAGGGAAAATGAGAGGTCATCTAACAAAACCCTATCTAGTTAAGTTTCCCAACTCAGATAATGAAGAGAACTACTTTCATCATGGCTCAACATTATAGGGACTTTGGAATTTATTTATTAATTATCATGTAAGTAGGTAGTTAGTTAGGGAATCGCTTCACAACTTCAATCTACATGCATGTGCATTTAACATTTTTTCTAGTGACATTCATCATTAGATTAGGGTTTTAAAATTGGACAACTATGTAAGCATATAAGAGTGATGTGCCGCATTAAATTAGGGCTTCCGAATTTGAGAGCTATGTAAAAATATAAGAGTGAATTGAAGATTCATATAATCCTATAAAAGATAACACATTGTTTATTTTAATTTATAATTTTTCTCATAGTTCTATTTTTTCTTTATATCAATAAAAAACATTTTTTGTGATTTGTTTCCCAAACAATTTATTTCTTATCATCTATTTTTCTATTTGTTTGAAAAATAAAAAATTTATTCGATGAATAATTAGATACTATGATTTGTCTCAAAGATTAAGAATTAAATCCAAAATCTAAATGTGTTCACGTCTAACAAAATTCATTCATGTGGCATGTTATCTAGTTTTTATAAATGAAAGGTAGTGTTTTCAAATAACAGTGTTAAGGCCTCAAAAGATTATCTTAGGCACGCACACTTCCACCATGGTCAAAATCGGGAAGGAAATTTTCTCGGTGTGAATGAGGAGATAGATTTCTTCATATAGGGTAGAGTTTGGGTTCCTTGTGTGTGCGACATGCCAAGGTGTGGCTCCACCCAAGGTTCCTTGCACGACACTAGTCATATGACAGAAGGTTTGAGGCCACTAGTATCCACCTGGAAGATGTGTAGGGATTCATACAATCCCGGAGGTGTATAACCCACAATGACGAAGAAGTACAAAAGAATGTGTTGTAATAAAAATTGACAAGAGGAGCGAGTTGGTATAGGTGGGTGGCCACCAATATCCACCTAGATCATCTATTCACATAGTGTAGACTTGTACCATGATGGATCATTGTGAAGAATTCAGGTGAAGCACGAGCACCACCTCTTGCGTGCCCCTTTCCAACTCATATGGTGCCACCTCACAAACACTGGTACTTGCAGAGGATCATTTTGTTCATTCTCTCAGTTCCATATATTCTCTCTTCTTGATCTTGAGACATATCTCCACTGTGTATCTTTTCATGGCTATGATCTTCTTTGACATGGATCCACTATGTATTCTTCGTGGCCATGCTTGCTACTTTATATTTATCACATGGATCCACTATGTCTTTTTCGTGGACATGGAAATTAGTCATACTTTCATATGTACCCTAGATCCATAGTCTATTTTCTTTTGTGACCATGCTTTATCACTCCTGAGCATGGGTATGCCCGACTTGGTAAACAAAACTATTGCTTGATCTTTGCTGACGATATTTCTTTTTAGATCAGTTTTTCGGGAACCTCCATGGATACTTCAATGCATCCAATCCCATCAAAGTTCATAATGTATTTCAAACATCATTTTTCCTTTATTACCTCATACATTAGGTGTCATCTGTTAAAACAAAAAAATCCACACCTATGCTTTTGTGTCATGGCCTAACCCTTTCCCAATGCTTTCTACAATTTTCCCTAGAAATTCCTCTCAGGAATCATTTTAAAAATGGGTTTCCCTAATGGAATATGTGGAAATTCGTACCTTTCCTAACTACAACCCACAGATTCCCTCATTTTTGGTAAAAAATAAAATAATCTTGTGTTTTTGGGTGGGTTTTTTCGGTTAGGCTCATTTCCCAATGACCCTTTCCCATACATAATGGAATTCAAGTCCCCAAACATATTTGGGAATATATAAAACAACCATACAGTTATAAATATGAAAACGCAAATCCCTTGGTGCAAAGTTATGTTGCCAACATCTAGCAAGCCTCCTTTCCCTCTATTCTCTCAGAAACATCCCCTTCAGTCTTGAAACTCCTTTTCCATAGCTTCTTTGTCATTTTGTATGACTATAGGGTATCTCCTTATCCCTATGTGAGTCATTAAGTGAAGTCTTTATCAGTTGAGTTGATGCTTCATGATTCCCAGAGGAACCCAGAGAGTTGGATTCAAGAAGATGCCTAAGGCTGTACAAGGTTGTAACTTACCATTTCCACTCATTGGTAATAGAAAATCTTGTTTTCCCCCAGATTTGTTTTCATTGTACATCTATCTTTATATTTACTTTGAATCTGACATATAACACGCACATGTTTTTTATCGTATAACTAATTTTGTTCCATCCCTAGTTTTGTATCTGTCTTGCAGGTTCATTCCAGTAGAAGATCAAGAGTTCTTCAATGAATTGGAGTGAGGATTGACATCAAACGGGAAAATAAGGTGCACATTTTTTCCCTCTTTATCCCTAATTTCTCTTAATTAAATTAGTTATTTTCTTTAGTTTTTGTGTGTTTGTCACTATGGGGAGATTGTTATCTCTTTCACTTGGTCTTTCTATATTGTGATTACGATCCATGATCATAGGGGGGAAATCACTTAATCACTTTCCCTTTATTATTTTTTCTTCAAGAGTATTAGGCTCATCAAACTCAATCCCGTCTCTATATTATTTAGGAAATCCACTAAGGAAGCGTTGAATCTTAATCTTTTCATCTTTGATATATGGCACATACCTTAGTAGTTCCAGGAATTTTCTTTCATAGTCATCTATAGTTAACTAACCCAATTTTATTTGGTAAAATTCCTTGATCTTTCCATCATAATTCCTCTCTAAAAAACACTTCTAGTGAAAGTACTTTTTGAATAGTTTCTGAGTGGTTTTATTTTCACCAAGCTTCTTTACATTTTTGAGATCCTCCCACCAGATAGATGCTCTGTCGTTCAAGTTGTAAATAGCCAATATAGCTTTCATGTTTCTAGAGTAATCATGCACCTAAAAATCCTTTCTCATACCAAGAATCCATGCCTCGGATTTCTCACCATACTTCACCTCACCATTAAAGGTAGGTGGTTTTATCTTTCAGTACCCCCCCTATAAGTAGTGTTTGGAAATTTTAGTCTTCTTCTTATGCCTAGAAGAAGGATTAGACCCATTACGAATGGATTCAACATAAGTAGTTCTATTATGTCTTGAAGAAGATGATATTGTATCAGTATCACCAATGGAGGTATGATTTTCGATGCTAAGACACCTCTTCATTTAAGGACTCTTACCCATGTTACTTGATATCTGACCCTATTGCATGTTTTTCTAAATCTCGATTAAGATTTGTAATAAAATGACATTCAACTCGCTCTGTTCTTATTGGGATTTGATAATTTTCTCATTATCCTCTTTCATAATTATAACGATCTCTACCATCTCTAAAGGAGTCTCTCTCCTCTCATGAGTTTCAGTTTCTAGAATCTATGGTGCATCTTCCATGATGTGTGTACACTGTCTTTTTCTTTCTCTATGAAAAACCTTGTTAGATAACAAAACAAACATGTTATGTTTCCATACATCTAAAAACATTTCAAATGTTAAGCCCATATATCCCCGAGTGTTGTAACATGGCTCTGATACCATATGTAAAATAATCATATTAAAAATATAAATAAAATTAATTATTAAACCATATATAGACACAATTATCACCTATATATGTATAATTATATCCAAATTCTGTCTGTTGTATTTTTTATAAAAGGAAATAGATTGGTTGAATATGTTTCTTTCTTCTAAAATCTAAAAAATGATAGTGCATGCTAAAATAGACTGAACATTCTTTAGAGTGGAAGGATTGGAAGGATCACAACATTTCCATCAGATTTTATCATGTATAAGGTTATGGGATTAGCATTTAACCAATAGCACCATAAAATCAGAACAACCAACAAATCTAATACAATATTTCTCATGCTTGGAATCTACCTAAATTTGCAATATATGTTCTGGAAACATGCCCTTGAGCACTTGATGATCCATGACATTTTAGGTTCAAAAGAGATATTATTTCGCTTGTTCAAAAATCACCCTAAAGAGGCTTACAATGAATGAAGAGTATCCAAAAACCTTGATCTACAAACTCTTTTCAATGAGGAATTGCTACTAGTATTTTTGTTTACTTTTACAGGTGTCTATCTTTGATCAATCATATTTATGAGGACTAGTTTCATTATCTATGGCAAGCTATAATTTTCCTCTTGTGTTCTTGACTTCATTTACTTAAGTGTTTTAACTTTAATGAGTGCTCATACCTATAAAATGACTTCATTTACTTAAGTGTTTTAACTTTAATGAGTGCTCATACCTATAAAAATAATGTTGTACATTATGACCATGTATGACTTATGATCCTCAAAGAATATGAAAACTATGTTCACAAATTTTGAATATATTTTCTTACCACTTTTCTCATGTATGCCTCATTATATCCTTTTATTTACTATCCTTGTTCAGCATTCGTTCAAAGATGTACTTACGCTTTAAATAAATTTACAATTTTTATCATATTCAAATAAAAATACGGATATTAGATTAGGGTTATGTTACAAGTGAAAACCATATATCAACTCTCTACCTCTCCTATTGTATATGCGTTCTTCTTTGTATACGAATTATAATTTCTTCCACAGAGTACCATTTTGAGGACATGTTTCTTTTATAAGCTCTCACACTTAGCTCTAAAGTTTGCACCAAAAGCATAGTTTTTTGGTTCTACTGCATATCCAACAAGGTTGCACGACAACTTATACCTGTCGCTATGCAGGTATAATGAAGCAAGAGTTGTAGATATGCATTAAATACTATATATGAAAATATAATATTTTTTCACAGAAGTCGTATTAACCACTAGCATGCATTAACAACGTTTAGATTCATCTTTTTCAAAAAATGTTTTTTTTTTATTATGAAAAATTGATTAAATTAATTAATATACTCCAACCTTAGATTTCACTGATTAAATTATTTTCTTACTTAAATATTATTTAAGTAATATAGAAGATTAAAAACCTATATTGATATGGTCCTATTTAAACAACATATTTAAAAAATATTCAATATCCATTTTTTCCCCCTCAATAAGGCACCCTCAACAAAGTATAACATTTTTTGAATATACATTGAATTACATAGATTTTGTTTCCTTCCGTAAGCATGTAATATTTTTTTCAAAAATATGTTCAAGGGAAGTGGTACTACTAAAACTGCATGGTACCTGCAGCCAAGTATGGAGTTTGATAGCCATAAGGAATTCTTTTAGATTTGCATATGCCAACAATTTTGGCACTAATAAATGTGATATTGTTATTTATTGGTTGCATTAGTACGAATTCTGCAAAATGGGTCCCTAACTTTTGACAGTATACATAAAATACAAGAAATATTTATTACAATAACATTGGGGGAAGTGAAGGCAACAATAAGATTTCAATGTCTTTGGCCAATAAGATATCAGATAAATGACATTTAAAATTTAAAATAAATCATTATTTTTTAAAACTTTGGATAAAGGAGTGCATATTTTATGGTCAACCATGAACTAGTAGAAAGTCAAACCTAACTCAAAGCTATATACCATGCTTATCGGTAGGTATAATAAATGGAATGAGTTAATAAGTAAACAATTATGTCTTTTTTAGTGTTTTTTTTTAAATATTTTTTTTGTTTTGTTTTTCTCTTTTATAAAGACACAGTTTTGCCTTAATTTATTCATTTTTCCTATAATATAGATTGTTTTAAAATAACTTAAAACTTTCAAAAAAAAGTGTTGTGGTCAAATTCCTATTAAGACTATATATGTGTATTTTATTTATGGCTAATATTGAAATATTTTTTTTATTATTAATATTTTTTTTAAATGTCATGTGCCAACTCCACCTCAAACATTGAAAGAATTAAACATTTTCCTCATACTCATATCTAGAAAACACCTATTCCAAAAACAATTATTGATGGAATAAGAATTGTTGTTCTAGAGTAATTTTATTATTATTATTATTATTAATTTTTTAAAATACCATGTGTCAACTCCATATTGGGCACAAAAGAAATTGCACTTCTCACTCATATTGAACTCTAAAAAATACCTCGCAGTATAAATATTTACATTAATATTAAACATTTTTATAAAAATCAAGCATGAAAATGTTTAAAATTTAAAAAAAAAAACATTAAATTTAAAAATAAATTTGAACAATA
Source organism: Picea engelmannii (assembly GCA_009831015.1). Lineage (NCBI taxonomy): Eukaryota > Viridiplantae > Streptophyta > Pinopsida > Pinales > Pinaceae > Picea > Picea engelmannii. The sequence continues at coordinate 141,560 of ML782795.1, forward strand.
AATTATTTTATTTTTATAATTTAAAAACATTCAATTTAAAAATAAATTTAAACTTAAACAAGATTTTTTTTTTTTAATAATTTGAAATATCATAACAAACACCTATACCTTTATGATGCATTTGAGAAGAATCCTTTCCTAAAACTCCGTTTCATGTAAAAAAAAAAAGACAATCTCACGTTACCCAAATTGCAAATTCTAAATCATGACAGAAACTCAAAATACACTTGTGATTCCAACAATAAATTATGCAATTCCACTTATTTATAATTTAGCGGACCGTGAGACACGGGCGATATAAAGACGCCATACACAATGAGTTCCCATGGAAAAACTGAAAGACCTATCGCCTTCATGTTGAAGGGACGTGTTTTCTTCTCGGACTTAAAAGGTCGACTCACGCACGGGAAATAATAAACAGAAGTGCATCCATCACATGGCCATGCTGTTCAAATTTCTCGTAGAACGAGGTTCTAAAATTGATTCCCGTACAAGTTAAATGGGTTTTTAACAAGAAGGACCGGTTCATGGTCGGTAGTGGCAGAAACAACTGATAGGAAGAAGAAGAGTAACAATTTAATTTATCTTAAACTGTTGTCAGGAATTATGGATGCAATATTTATTACAATTTCATTGGAAGGAGCGAAGGCTGTAATAATACTTTAAAGTCTTTGGCCAATAAGATATGAGATAAATCACATTTAAAATTTCACTAAAAATATTATTTATCAAAACTTTAATAAAAATTTCGTAAAATGGGTACATATTTTATGGTCAACCATTGATTAATACTTAGTCAACACTAACTCAACGCTATATACCATCCTATCGCAGGTATAATAAATGAGATAGAGGCTTCTTTTAAGAACATATTGAAAATACCCTATTAGCTATCCATTTTGTAGTACTTCATATGCACGCCAAATTCGTGACAAGGACATGTGCGCTAATGTATTTATTATCGATGTGAAAATCTATATGAATGCACCATCCCTTTGAGCTATAATCGGTAACCCAAAACTGGGAATTTTTGGTTTGTAATATAATATACTATAGATAGCATACAAGCTAATGGTTAGATCTTTTTATTGGAAAGTTCACAGTTTAATTGAGTTGATGGGATTCCATCTATCTAGTAAAATCCACTAGTAGTTTTATGTAACGAACCTCCTTGTTACGACAACAGCTCTTTAACAGGTGCAAATATTTTTTTTTGTTCGTTTAAGGTGTGTGCGCGCGTGTAAAAAGGAACAGACACACTTGAATCTACGTCGCCACCCAACGACTAACACGACGCAACCACGATGATCAAAACAATAAGACATAAGGCGCAAAACAAGTAACTACAAGCATTAAACGACCATAGACATAAGGTGCACAACAAGTAACTGCAAGCATTAAACGACATACTATGTTAGGTACAGTATGAACACAGATGGAAGAATCCATAGTAGTAGATTTTACTATTTCTGCATAGGAAAGCAGGGCGTTTAATCTTAGTTCTCTGCTCCGGAGAGAGATAATGTCAGATAGGCTCCTAGCCGACTGCTCAGGCAGAAACTAATAACTCGACGACGAACAAGACGCAAGCAAGACGAACACAACAAGACGACATACGCCATACAATAGTAACAACATGTATTTTATGACGATCAAACGATAATAAGTAAGACTGACTACCCGCCCGTCCTACCCTGCAATGGTTAGGACCTCCAAGACACATAAGCAACGCTCAAGCCCAGGTTCCCATCGATTTTAACCATTTAAGGTCTCAGGGCTGGCGACTGTTCTGAGGAACATGGACGTGTCTACATCCCACCTGACACAAGCTGACCAAGCAATAAGGTGATCTCAACCAAGTACAACAACAGCTAAAGACAACCACTAACTCTACGGAAAGCGCAAGTCTGAAAGACTCCATCAACGACCATTCATTTTTAAGGCAAGGTATTTCCTACAACTCAATGGCATTTAATACTGACCCAACATTCCAATTGAACTCCATTAATAGATGAGATACCAAATCCCACCTTACAATAATGTAAATTTAAGTAAATTGCAACTTCCCCAATTACCAAATCTTAGTAATTCAAAGTTCTTGGTTCAAGGACCTTACATCTTATGTGTCATCAAGTAACAGTAAAATTTCAATAGCATTACCCATGAATAACAATGTCCCTTATCTTTATAATCCCATAACTTTGCATTTAAATTAACAAAATAATTAAATATCACGTCACCAACACTAACATTTTATTCTTATTTTATTATGCCATAACATTCTACCTTTACATATTGTAAGACCATATAATCTACTGGCAATACAGTCACCCATTCCTATCCCACTTATGTTATCCTTTAGTATAAGATTTCCATATCAGTACCATAAGATATCAATAATGCTACAACATATGGCCATAACAATGCAATAAAATAACAATTAGAATTCATTCTATGTTATCTCATAGGAGCGTTGCATTCCACTACTAGAATAAAATAAGTCAATTCATCTAACTTAATTTTTTTTATTTTTATTTTTAAATAAAAAGAGACTAGCTAAACAAAGATTTCCTTTTCCACTAGATCCCTCAATCCTATGTCTAATCCCTAAACCCAACCTCACATCATACTTCATTATATAAAATGAGAACAATTCTTTAACCAATTTCTAAGGTAACAATATATATATATATATATATATATATCCTTAGAAAAAGCTTTGTTTAATATCAATAAAGGAACATACATCCATTATGTCATCTAAGGTTAAAAACCCACCTGATTTAATTTGAAGATAGAAATAAATGCAAGCCATATATATATCAAATATGTAATATAGAGATAAATAAATGTACCTTCCAAACTTAAAGAGAAAAGTCCATAATAAAAATGATTAACATAAATAATGAATTCACCAAGAAAATTTAAAGAACAAATTTAGGCATACTCAAATATGTTTGACGTAGAGATATTCAAGTTAAGGACAACTTATAAGAAACCAAGATCCAGTTGTAAATAAGAACAATCAACGCTGAAAGCAAGATGCCTAGGGTAAAAATTTATGTCCCATCAACAAGACACACAGGCGTAAATGAATTATGTCCACTCAGCAGGATGCACAAATGTAAAGGAAATTATGTCCAACCAGCAGAACGCACAAGTGTAATTAAACTCCTGTCCAAGCAGCAAGACACATGGGTGTATGGTTGTCAGAAGTTTAGGGTTCAGGTAAGAAGTTACTGCGGTTGCAATAAAAGACATTTTCTAAATTACGACAATCTCCCAACTGGTGTTAAAGATTCGGCGACCAAATCCGGACATTAAAATGTCAGGTTTAATGGATAGACAGAAAGCAATACCACTCGGTGCATTAACACGCCATCATCCACAGCTACACCAACGAATTGACCACCAGTCTTGAGGGTTTAAGGCACATCAATCAACATACAAAATGCTAAATTAAAGGCTAAAGGGGGTAAGAGCGAATTGAGCTGGCTAACTAAAATTTCTTCCTTAAACCACGTTGAAGTGCAGACAAAAATGAAAGAAGGGGGAAAACGCCTCCAGGAGGCACGGTGAGATCGTCCAGAGGTCATGGGGTGAATGGTTTAGAATTGTAGTGGAAAACGATACACAACCACCGTTCGTCTACCCAATGTATATACCGAACATTAGTGTCACGAGCACAAAATTGTTGTGGAAGGAGAGGTGAATCGCAGACTCTAATTATGGAGTCATCAACAGTGCAAAAGGAAATGACTATCCAAAAAAAAACCAGGATAAATCTCCCAAGGATCGATATCAGAACATCACCTGGAAAACGACACAGGTAAGGTTCACGGTAGCAGGAATTCGTTGTCTGCGGTTGACCCGAATGGTTTTCTAGGATTGGTGAGGCAGAAATCTGAGAATAAGACACTCGGTCATTAGTGATGGATTTGCCAGTATGCAGAACAGAAAAGAGCATTCCATGTCCAACACATAGCAACATAAGGGTAACGAGCTACAGACAGAGGTGGTCAACGCAGAGAAAGGATTGCAGGTATCTTTATAAAATTGGAGGGAGTAGGTAAAACGTAGGTGCAAAACATAAGGGAACTCCCAGGGTAAACATTAAGCGCAGGTTCACATCCTTACCAAGAAGAGCATGTAAAGGAAGGTGCATGGTTCATTCATCAAGGAGGAGGGTAAATGTTAGGGGAAGGGTGGCAGGGTTAAGTTCTCCATCCCAAACTATTGTCTATTATATAAATAAACTTTTTCCATCACCAGGATCGTATCATACATGAATTGACATAAATTACCGTAACCGAATTATGTAAAAATTTATAAAATTAGATATAAATTACTGAATGTAAAACTTTAGCTATCTCTCAGTCCCGATAGATATAAATTACAATAAGTATATTCATATTCTAGCATAATCACAGGGCTGCAATTATCCTTCCAGCATGATACAACCGAAG